>JAQIWG010007949.1:0-11855 GCA_034695025.1 Chamaedrilus cognettii | reverse complement strand
CAAACTTGTGCAGACTGAGGGATGGGGATAAACACCGAACAAGGAAGCATTATGTTTTAGTGGCACAAACTGATTATTGTATATATTATTAAGTTTTTGTATATATTTTATTCTTTGATTGAATTTGAATGACAGCCCAGCATTGCACCAAACACAAACGTGTAAACATAATAATAACAGAAAAATTAAAATTAAAAAATAGATCAGTTGTTCAAATGTGGAGTATGCTTGCAAACACCAAAGTCTATAATTACAATTTGTTTACCTTCTGAACTTGCTGCCTGTGTTCGACATAAATGTGTTCTGGTAAGGTACTGCATTGAATTGCATATCTGCACTCTGCACTCTGCAGTCTGCAGGCAGTTTCATGGGACTCTCAGGCTCTCAGCAATGCTCAAATCGTACGCTTTCAGGAGAGCCACATATTCTCCAGCTAGTCTCCGTTGTGTTTTATGTTCCTTTACATCAAAGAAATCGAGTTGTGGGAGCCTGAGAAAGAGTAACAGATTGAGGCTTCCCACGCCCCGACACGCTGGATTAGGCTCGCCAATGACATTATTCATTCAATCGTTGATCAAACTAAGCTTGAGATCGCGACGGTCAACGGTCTCAGAGGCCCTGCAGTGACACTACGAGCCACCACAGCGCCGTGCTTAAGCCTGCAGGCGATCAGCGTAATGGTTCTTTGACGCTTTTGTGGATTTAGTAACCGATCGGTTCTAAGTGGATCGCGCTCAAGATCTTATCCATCCCTGTGTGAAACCTGTCCGTGCTGAGATTTTAATAAGTAGGCATGATCATGCCTATAATATCTTATGGTATTTTACAAGAGTGATTTAGACAGAATTCGACGTGTGAGAAGTTATGAAGCTTGAGGGTGTAGATTCTTGGTGGGCCATCACACTCGCAGCATTGAGAACACAGCTAATAGATTTTATTGAGTGGTTGCTTTGATTCGAGCAAACACTGACCTATATTATAGGCTGCCGATTGTTGAAACATCAAATATAAACTTAAGATTTAAATCCCAATGCATAGACAGTTGACTCTAGAGTGGATCCGCTTGGCTGGTGACTGCTCGTTGCATGCAGTGGTGCTCTGTGTGCAGCACGTCTAAGGCATTACCCATTACCCAGCATTCCTTGCGATAGTCGCCCATGACTTGTGTTAGTGGTCGTCTTATCAAACAGTGCGTTATCTCTGTCGCGCAAGTAGGCCTGTAATATGCCTTAGCTTTAGTACTGCGTTTTGTGCTGCCTTGCTTCGCTAAGTTAACCAGAGGCGAAAAGAAGGGTACGGCTGTATTTGCCTACACCTTAATTTGAAATGATAATCTGTTGTTTTTATTTTCCTCAATTTCAGACGTACTGTCTTTCCTTTGAAATGATGATTGAGCGATAGTCTTCCGCCCCTCAGCTATGTTGATCACTTAGTCATGTTTGCTGACTCAGATCTCGTCTGTTATCTTCAGTAGAGGGCGTGAGTGACAGGGCGGTATGAGTGTTCACAACTTGTTGGGTGCTTATCTTGTGCAGTTATGCCGATAAGGTGTCGATCGGTCCAAGTGGTTCCAGCTGGATCAGAGCCTCTAGCTTCGTCCGGCGTCCACGCTACATGCTCGCACCACGCACTTGGGGCCCTGGGGTCGCGTGCGCTGGGCACAGACCCGCATTGTTCTCTTCTACGGCAGTGGTTTTCAAACTTTTCAAATTTTCGAGTTGCGACTCACAGTCTGAGAACCACTACTCTACAGTTGAGCCCATATATGGAGTGACTGCAGTTGTGGTGGTGGGTTATTGCAACTGCAGCAGCAGCAGCCTGTGCTAAGTCGATCTGTGAAGTCTCTCAAGGGTGCTCTCCACAACTCGAGAGATCCTTTCCCGCCCAGTCTCCGATGGCCTGCAGGTGTTTGCTGTGCTGGTGAAGATGAAATGCAGTTGGACTAAGTGTGAAAAGCGAGCTTAAATGTGAATATATTGCCTGTAACACTCAATTATTTTATTTTAGATTTTAATTCTATGGTAACTGCAGACGTTAGGCGCTTTTAAGATTAAGCTCTAGGCCTCCATTCAAAGTTAACGCTAGATTCAAAGTTAGTGTATATAAGAATTATAGACCTTCGATTGCAAAAATGCGTTTTTGTCACGTGTGACGTAAAGTTGTGACGATTTGTGACATGATGGCATCATGCTCAACGTCCCAATCGCCCCCACGAATCATTCAAACATTATTCAAATAGGCCTCTCAGCCTGGCACGGAAGCCTTGAGGCCTTGTTGCTGACTGCCGGATGACAGCCCGTCCAGGTCCAATAGCGAAAACCAATTATTGGTGGTAATGCATGACGATATTAGATTTTTTGACAGTTGTGTTTTGGCCAATGATGGCGATGAATAGGGAGACGTCTGCAACATTATCCACCGTGGAGTGCGTGCGCTGAAACTGTATACAGCACAACTGTATTTTGTTACAATATAGCAATTCCCTGCAGCGTTTGCATTGAATTTGCTGCCTGCTGATTATACTGAAGTACTGCAAGATTATAAGCAAGATAAACATAATCTTGCAGAACTATTTTAACTGAACTTATGAAAGACTCAGTGGTTTGCACTATTACACAACTTTAGTCTACTGGTATGTTTTTACATTCAAGTGTGAAGGAAGTGTTTGTTTGTAGCCTGCATGACGTAGGCTAGCTCTGTGCAAATTCTTCCTTATTGCCATGGACTTTTTGGATCTCCAACTAGTGATAGTACTTTGGCAGCATTTTCAGCAAACCCATAGGTCTGCTTTTGAGTGACATGACCGAGTAAGAAATACAAGAACGCTCCCGAGGTCCATGCTATGTTTTGCAGATCAGGGTTTGTCGACAGACATGAAGCAACAAGCGAAGAGACGACAGACATTTGAATCTTGTGTGTCGATGGGTAAGACTGGAGCCATGGCTGCATGCAGCTCTGCTGTAGACATGCTGTTCTAATAAAAGCCTCTCCAGGACGCTGCATGCAAGGCTCAGGCACTTGTATTCAGACTTTAAAATTAACTCCGGACTTTTCCTGATATCTCCCTCGGACTTCTCCTGATCTCCCCCGTGTCTGCTGCAAAAGATTCCAGGTGACTGATCAGCTGGCTTTGATTGGTGGAGTGGTGTCACGTGACTGGATCAGCTGTTAGTCATCGGTTGGACGGTGGTCACCGATTGAAGCCGTGTGTCCAGGGTGAAGCCGCTAACCTGCTAGCACGTGTGCTGCTGAGGGAACGCTATTAGACAGTCTGACCTGGGTGATACGTGTATGTGTGGAATGGGCCCTGTAAATCTGCCCAAAACTACCAGTTTGGTGCAGATTTACAGGCCGTTTTTGTTGCATGTTATTTTGGTGGTTTAGCCTGTCGGAAATTTTACTGCACCGGCACTTAATCTTTATGTTTTTGAGGACTGCCCATTACAGCTTTATGTTGGCGCATGTAATTTTTGCAAGTTTAACAGATTAATGAAATTTGAAATTCGCCAAAAGTTGCATGCATGCACAAATTTCATGTTTTACAGTATTGTACGTTAAGATGGAATGGAACGTTCCTCAGCTTTGAGTTATTTGTTCAGACCCAGTGAGTTCTAAATGGACGCTAGAGACAGCGGGGATGAAATTGAGCATGCGGGTACTTCCGGTTGAACCTTAAATCTGTCTCTACTCGTTACTCTATATATCGTGCCGCCAGGCATTAAACCACGGCGGGCTGATGTGACCTCACTGATTCCTATATGGCTTCCAGTGACCCCTCTATTTGTGAGGAGGGAAGGGGCGTTTGAAAGGGTTAGCTCCTCATCGGGACCAGCTTCACCTGATTTTTCTTCTTTTAGAAGGCCTGAACTGAGTTGTGGGACTATATTGCTTGTTCTGTGAACTGGACGACCTCGATCTCTTGAGTTATAACGCTCATACGTTTATTCGCTAATACGCTAATACCCTAATTTGCTAATATGCTAATACACTAATACGCCTGTGGCGGTTGTAGTACACATGACTGACAGTCACTGACTACTTATCACACATTTGCAATCATTGTCATTTTTAGACCGAGAGTTGGGGAATTATTCTCTGGAAATTTACATTATGGGCATATCCTAACATTGTGTAGCGAGAGTTACACTCTGCCATGATCGTCTTGTGTAGCATGCGGTGTATAAAAAATGCGTAGAAACAATTTGTTTTACGAGCTTACAAGTGTTTTATTCTATTCTCAATTACACGTATTACGATGAACCAAATTAATTTGACATCGCAGCTTTATTAGGTTTTTTAATTATTAAGTGCATCCTTAGTCACATAATTATCCACTGACCGGTATGCCTAGTACAATGAATCAGGCTTACATTTGTGGTATTTGTGATATATTGTGCTGCCCATGTTGTTTCTTGTTAGTTTTGAGTAAAAGGGTCGACCCTTAAATCAAACTACATGTACTTCCTACAGTGGGTCCTAACTCCTAAGTCCTAACAGGACTTCCGGTCTGGAAGGAGTCCGACTGGCTTGCAATTGCATGCAAGAAGCGGAAGCCATAAACGCATCAAAACGCTGCCATTATCCAATAGAATACAAATCAGTCAGCGCGTGACCGCAGTCAATAATATTCGAGCAGTTCATGTTTCCAAGCTGTGATGATGTCTCAGGTCGTTCCGCTACGTTGGACGTTGGCGCAACGGAACGAGTCGCTCGGAACATGTTAGCAAGCAGCCGCTAAACTTGCCCCGCCAACGTTCAACGCTTGGCAGTGTTATGACCGGAGTTTTTTGGTTCTCAACATTACATGAGATAAAGGGAAACGATTGTAATTTAGTCACAGAATATAGAAGTAAAAGAAGTAGCACTCGACCCGTTTTGCTATAAAAAAAAGATTGTTGTTCCCGGTCCACAGCTGGGGAAAGCATTACAGGGAGTCAGGGACCAATGAAATCGCGTTATTGGTACACCACCTAGAGCAGTGCGCCGTTTTAACACCTGAAAATTGAGCAAAAAACGATACTATGGAAGAGATAGGGTCACCGGTAGATAAATCACCCGTGTGATTTAATGACGTTTGAACTTTCCAAGGCCAGTGTCGGTTTACATTGACCGGAGAGGCAAGTAAGTCGAGGAGGGATGTATAGATGTGGCGGAACGGCCTGTTGAATGTTTATAGTTGACTCGGGTTGCGGCGGCAGTCGACGACTGAAGTGTGACTAGATAACGCGTCCTCGTCCCAATGTAAACGGACTTTGGGCAGCCTTCTCGAGTGGCAAGCTCCGCCGGTGAGATATCAGGGCTTGTGTTGCAAATAGACATGGTCATTTAATATGCATGACTTTTTGTTGAAGTGTGAGGTTTTTCATCAACACCATCTGAGGTTCACGACTAGGTGTCGGCTATTTTCACCTGGAGAGACCGCAATGATGATGTAACGATGTAATGATGTAATATAATGTTGTACGACATGTAGTTTGTGTTGTGATATAGTAACCATGCCATGTTTACTGTCAGTCATTCATGAAGTGCCCATGAAGGGATCAATGGCAATAGTGTACCTAGTTGCCTAAGGTCTAAAGGTGCAGAATGAAAGGGTGACTGATAAGAGGAGAGTAGAGGGGTCGTGAATGATGCAAGATTTCACGGCTGGTTATGACCCCCCCCCCATCAGTCAGTGAGGGGGGGGGGTCACACGTGCTTACCTCTGTGTCCAATTTGCTCCGATAATCAACTCATCCTGTTATCGTGCCTGGAGTGAATACTCGCAGTGTCCGGCTGTATGGAGGCAAGCGTAAGCGCGCTCTAATCGTGTCCAGACCGCGCCGCTAGGTGCCGCCGTCAGTCCTCCCTCAAGTTGAGTCTCAACCGTTCACTCAGTCCTCTCTAACCCTTCGCTCTACACGACGAGCGGCGGCCGTAGCGCCCTCTATGCTCTGTAACACTGACCAGCCAGACCGCCTTCAGTACTGCCGAGCTGCGGACTTTGGTAGTGTGGAGGGTTAACGCCTGTTGCGTGGTTGTAGCGAGCAGCAGTCAGAGCTCGCTCGCTACAGCAATCATCGCCAGCGGTTTCTTGATCTTTGCATGACAGAAGATCTTTGATCGTTGACTGGAGATACTTAACCACTAAAGGTGGATCTTTGACCGCTGGGACTGGCTAGCTAGATCTGACTCTAGCTGACGCTAGCTGTGTACCGGTCTCTGATCCTACGTTAAATTTACATTGTATAGTTATAGAAAAAGACAGACTAAACACACACACAGAGAATGCTTGGTGATTGTGAAATATATATTAGCGTCGCCTATTCATCAAAAACACAGAAATATTGGCGTTTGAGAGATATGGGCCTAGCTGGGACGGTATTCAGGGAGCATTAGCCTTTATTTGAGACCCACTCATGCAATGGAATGCACGATGTGCGCTCGGGATTAATGTCGCGCGCTCAGTTGACTTTAAAAATGTCAACGTTTAATTTGAGAGAGAAAACATTGACTCTGCGGAGGAGCTGATTGAATTGTTCGCCGATCGGTGTAAGGGCAGATCCACAGAACACACAGCGCATCGTGCTCATAGTGCCACACACACACATGTTGTCACAAGGGCCATGCTGCGCTGACACACTCTGCAGCTCATTGCCTTATACACCAGCCTAAACAGTTCGGCTGCTTTTTTCAAATAATAATTGTGATATTATTGGTGTCGATTTATTGCTGATTTCTTCTTGAGTGACTTTTGATTGGTTTTTGAGCTTTTAGTTGGCATCAGCTGTAGGCCTTATAGTTGGATCAGTGTGTTAAAGTCAATATAGCCCTTTAACGGTTGGTGTAATAATTATGAGAAGTCGTCATTATTCAAGTATAATGTTATTGTAAGATGCAATTTCATATGTGTTAGGATTTATTTGATGTTCACGATCATAATCCTTTGTGGTAATGACGAACATCGAATAATATTGTGTTAAGTCTAGACAGCATGCGAGTAACAGTTACTCAAGTCAGTACTTAAGTATTAGTATACATAATATTGTTCAGTTGATTGGTGTAGACACTAATGCTCAGTTTGCGCTGCTGGTGCCGCTGCAGCGTTCTGGCGCCACCTCTCTATCGGTCAACGATTTGCGTGCGGCCGCTATTACACTTAGCCTATAGGCAGCGAAGGACTTGCGGTATGATTATGGCTCTAACAGGAGCGTATGGCGACACACTATTTTGAATTTCCAAAATAGGGAGCAATCATTGCCGGTGATTGCCGAGTCAATCACGGTGACTGGGCGATAGAATCAGGCCACTGTTAAGTAATTGCCTGCAGATGGGAGTTGGTCTACTGTTGGTCTAGCCACGGAAGCATTACCCATACAGCGAGACCATCAGTTCTGAGTGCAGCCGGTCAACTCTGAACTGTAGCACTCGCAGTGGTGGCTGTCGGGATCTTTCAGTTATAAGCTTCATCTTAGAACACAGAGAAACATGGAGAGTCTAGTCTCGGTCTGCAGTGAATGGGTCTTTCTTAGAATGAGATCCCGTTATACATGTAAGGCCGCTATCGCAGTGTAATACAGAGAGTGTGATTTACTGCCACCTCTTGCATCACACTTTCTACTTGTGATTTACATGTGTGCATCCTAATTATAGAGTTAAGCACTAATAGTAAATTGTTTGTTGAATGCCTTCACTATTACCCTGCCTTGAGTCTACTGAGGACCGTCTTCACTTTGAAGGCTGGATAACTTCACCCGACAACGCTACCGGCGTTAAACCCACTGTATTCAATTGAGAGACTCACTTGCGCTTCACTTGACTGCGAGTTGGATTGCTCTGTTGCATTTCAATTCATGCAGTTTCATGCATTTTGAAGGCCAGTTTTGTTAGTCCATTGAATGTTTCAGTCATATCATAGCCTAATTGGAGGGCGTCTCTGGTACCCCGCACCTCTCCCCATGCTGACCTCACTGCCA
The DNA here is from genome assembly GCA_034695025.1 of Chamaedrilus cognettii. Taxonomy (NCBI): domain Eukaryota; kingdom Metazoa; phylum Annelida; class Clitellata; order Enchytraeida; family Enchytraeidae; genus Chamaedrilus; species Chamaedrilus cognettii. The sequence goes on along the minus strand of JAQIWG010007949.1, from coordinate 3,900 downwards.
TTTCTCCATGGAGTTTAATCTCTTTCCCTCATACACCCCCCCCCCCCGCGCCTTTTCCACACCTCGCTCCTTTTCCGCACACACTTCCTTCCCCTTTCTACAGTACTAGAATGCGATAGGTTAATGCGCTGAAATAAATTATTTCCAGACAACTTGTCGGCACCCGATCTGCTACGTGCATCAAGGAGCTAGGCTAAAGGAATTTTTGCAAATGGGGGCAGCGGGTTGGTTTACCAATCTATTTTCGTTTAAATTAGATGAAAGGAATAGAATTTTAAATGACATCGGATTGCTTTCAATCACTGACATGAACTGAGTTAGTAAATCGTAGCATTCTCTCTTTTGCTTTGTCAAAGGCGTTAAAACAGCAGACTAACTGTGAATTATTTTATTTTATTTTATATAAATATAAACTGCACCACAAACATCACAATGCACGTTAGACACAATAGGGGTTTAAAAGCCGCAGGTCCATAAGGGACATGATTCGTGGCACCCGACATAGAATCAACGCACCACAGAGCGACCAAGAAATAAAAACATCATAAAACTCACAATACAGTCACCGAGAGGCAATATCAAAGCATAGTGCTGTCACTAACGTATTATTTAATCAATAATTTTATTGAAACAACACAAAACATTAATTATTAATGAAGATAGGTCGGTGAAAACTACTCTATTGGTCTGGGATTATAGTATTGGTTCTTTACAAGGCCTGAGGCCCAATAAGCCCAGCTAGGGGGCTCAAGTTGCAACAACACTGCCGATCTCGGCTTGTAACTCAATTAATCTCCGCTCTCTCTGATCGCAAGCATACCCTGACGAATGCTCTCATAAGCATACAGTCTTTGTAACGTTACCAGGTTTATATGTGTAAGGAGGGAGAACTGGCCTATATTGTTTGAGACAAATGTGTAGTTGAATCACTAACGGATCAGGAAAGTGTGAACGACCGCTAACCTATACTATACTAACATAATTCTGCTCGTTTGCTATTAATAGATTAGCCTGGGAGGACTTGTACTCAAACAATCCATGCGGCAGCAGCTGCAGTTAGCATGTCCGCTATATAGCACGGAGCATGTTCTCACTCCAGGGACTCCTCCATCCCTCCAGGCGTCCCGACCGCCTGTAGCGCGGACACTTGTCAACATCCGTGTATCCTCATTCCGCTCTAGGCTGTAGGCTTTTGGTTCTAGGCTGCAGGCTGTAGGCTCCAGCAGGACCGCTAAGTCATTGACCGGTGTCCGCTATCCAGGTGCGATTGAACACGCGCGATACTCGGGAGAGCTATTTGGGTGTCAATTTACTGCCACTGCTATACATAGTAATATATGGACCAGCCAAAATACATGTGTGGCCCGTTCAGTCTAAATTTGCCTCTCTGTTGATGTTGACCCTGACTCGGCAGAACCACTAAGCTGTTTGGGATGATTGATGAGAGGAAAGCAATATCTCTACAGGACAGAAGATCATAGGATTAGAAGGAGGGCTTTTTGATAGTTATTTCCAATATATTACTGATATGGGGCTAATGATCTATGTGATTCATGCGCCTTGTAGTGTATGCTAACCTATCCTAAAATCACAAGCTATGCTGTTATTTTTGCATTACATTAGGCGGCCTATATCATATCTGATGGGACATAGGTCAGATTTGAAGAAGAAAAAATGTGCCGCCAGGCTTTATTATAGACAATGCTAGTCGTGCCTGACCGTGTGACTCTATCTAACATCAATCGCTTCCCAACGCAGCATTTCCTTCATGCCTTAATTTATTCAATTATTCAGAGAGCTCCCCCGAGTGTGTGCCTCTCCGTCGAGCCTCTGGGTCAATCTCTGCAATTGTCAATACAGTCACGCGGAATCGCCATCCTCTTGCCCACCTTGCCTCTACTCTCCGCTGCTTTCAAATCTCCCCCAAGCCTCCCCTTCTTCCTCCCCGCATTAATGTTGATCCTGAGTGGGGGTCTGATCCTGAGTGGGAGTCTGATCCTGAGTGGGAGTCTGATCCTTTGGTTACAAAATAGCTCCAGTGTTGACCTTAGGGGTGTTGGATTTCCTTCCCTGAAGTCCTCAGAGTGAATCCATGAATGAAGTTGATCCGGATGACCAGGAATTGACTACCGACAAACTCATTAATTATTCACTGCATAATATCAGCTGGATTTGAATGAAGGCTAAATGTCCCATTAAATGGTATAAGCCTTTTTGATTCTCAACTAGTAATTTTTCAGACCTTAGATCAGAAGTGAGTATTATTACTGCAGTTGATTGTTTGACAGCAGCCGCTGGGTCTGAGGGAAGAAATATTCAATAGCTGACGGTCTTGACCGCTTAGCTACAACGCTTCTTCTAAAATTGTGGCAAATAAATCTCAGCACGGATTGCGCAGGCCTAACGTCGCTGCTAAAGTTTAGGACTTTATTTTAGGCTTCATATTAATTGGGTTATTTTTAAAGGCCTATTATTATTATGTTTATTATTAGTTAAGGCTACATACCGGCGAGTTTACAAACTCTGAGTAGGAGCAACATCGTTCGCTTCCATTGTGGCAGTTGCTTTTCGCTCATGCCTGATCTAACTGGCACATGCTGATGACCGCTGGATTATGAATTGGAACGCCTTGTCCACTAGCTGATACTAATACTCAATATCCTCGGGCGTTGACCGTGGGGGAGGAGAGAGGTGAGGCCGTGGGTGGAGAGAAGTTAAAATATGGGTCAGTGAAGGGGGGAGGAAGGGAGAACGCGGGATTCAAATGCAGAGTGTTCCTGAGGTGCCCGGCTGGTATGATGATCTGGTATCGAGCGATGTCCTCCAGGACTCATCCGCTGCGGTCCTTCCCGCGCGAGCGAGCGAGCGCCAGCGATGGAAATGAGACATCCTGCCTGTGGTGTTTACTCACTATAGATTATTGTCCTTTGCTTTCTTCATTCCTTATCTTTACACTGAAATCGATCCGTACGCTAATAGCGATTCTTGTGATGTGCACATTTACTTTCGATGTTTTTGATATAAACCACGTACGTCTGCGTCCATTGTGTTGACACTAATCTTATCCTTTCAAGGCTCTTATCAAATAATAAATAGCGCTGCCGAATAAAATTATACATTTAGCCTATGGTACCATATCTTAGTTTGGAAAAATCTTAAGAAAAAATTAACAACCTGATAGCAAATATCAGCTTTCAGACGTTTGGAATCGATTTTATTTGGCTGTGATGTCTTCAGTTTCTGAGTCCTCAGTTTCTGGTATGAGACTACATAAGCTATACTCATACCTCTGTTGCAGCAATCATACCCCCCTTCCTCATACAATCATACCTTCCCGGCCCACCCCCTCCGCAATATCTCGCACCCACTCTGCCTTGTCTGCGCTGATAATCAGTTCACATCTGGGGCGCGTCTCTGGAGGTCTCATAAACCCGCGCGGCCCGGCGGCGCACACAAGGGTCAGAGGGGGTGGGGGGGGGGGGGCGGCAGGCTGCCACAGCACTACACACTACACAGTGTGGCTGCAGCCTACAGGCGCCAAGATAACTTCTTCCGCTGCCCCTCTGTGTCTACACTTTAAATACCACTCTGTGCAGTCTTTATCAATAAGGGAGTGCTGCGCTATCCTAGGCACTCTTCCATTTCCATCGTCACCTTTAACTCCACCCCATGATCTATTGGAAGAGTTTTATTGAAAACAAATATTAATCAGTTTCACTGAATGATGAGTTGATGACTTTGTTGTGCCCTTTTATATGTTTTCTATTTGATTTTATTTAATGGATATTGAAATATTCAATGATCCGCCTTAATGCTCAAGGCCCCGCCTTAATGCTCAAGGCCCCGCCTTAATGCTCAAGGCCCCGCCTTAATGCTCAAGGCCCCGCCTTAATGCTCAAG
>JAQIWG010007948.1:0-11857 GCA_034695025.1 Chamaedrilus cognettii | reverse complement strand
ACTGGCGCTAACTGGCGTTAACTGGCGCTAACTGGCGCTAACTGGCGTTAACTGGCGCTAACTGGCGCTAACTGGCGTTAACTGGCGCTAACTGGCGCTAACTGGCGTTAACTGGCGCTAACTGGCGCTAACTGGCGTTAACTGGCGCTAACTGGCGCTAACTGGCGTTAACTGGCGCTAACTGGCGCTAACTGGCGTTAACTGGCGCTAACTGGCGCTAACTGGCGGTCTAATACAACGCTGCATAAAAACGTGATTTCGTGCATGCACGCAAAAATATACGAGCAGAAAATGACGTCAGTGGAACTGATGTTATTTCGCCACATGTATGCTTTAGCTGAAAACCACTTGAGACTAGTTTAGGGTTAGTTAAGGTTCAGGGTAGGTTAGAGGTGGAATAGATAATGGTAAGGTTGGAATGCCTTAAATTTTAAATTGTTTGCCTACTTTATGATTGAGAGATGAATGGAAGTATCCTATTGGGCCTGCATAAAGCTCACCCGGGCAGATATTTCTGGCTGCAGAGCGCGTGTGGGTGATCGCGGCTCTGGCTATGTTGGGTCGCTGTGGCGCAGTCGCGGGGTTCTCCATACTGGGCGTGCTCGCCTGCGAGGTCTACCCCACGTCTGTGCGCAGCCTCGGGTCGAGCCTCACCAAGATGGCGAACGACGTGGGGAACTGCGTCGCGCCCTCCGCACTAATTTTTGTACCTTCTCCATGCTTTTCTCTTATCTAGTAGTCTCGCTCTTGTAGCCCACTTTATGCTTGTCCCATATGTAATATATATCATGCTTGCTTTGTAACCTTATGATTCCTTAATCTATGCCATGCTTACCAAATACCCGTGGAATCTGTGCCAAAAATCATCTTGGGGACCAGACACAATTTCATGTCATTCCGCTGTGATTTTTTAGGGGTCTTGTCATATTTTGACCCCTTCTAGGCACTGTGCTAATTAAACATCTACAACTGAACTTCGGTTATGGACATAGAAACTATCAGATTCAGCACTAACTGCCACTAAGTCTACTGTACGTTAACAGATTGATTAAGACCCGTTCGTGTGAAGTTGCAAAATGTCCAGTCTGTCTCAATGAAGTCTGTTTCACTGTGAGCTGTTGCTTGTTCGTTCAGAGCGCCTACGTGGCGCGCGGTCACTACGCTCTGTTCGGCGTCCTCTCCCTGCTCGTAGCCGTGCTCTCGCTCAAACTCCCGGAGACAAGGGACCAGATTTTCCACGAGACGATTGCGCAGATGGAGGCCGATGATAAAACGTACGCTAGTCACGCCTCATGAACCGGGAAAATTCTACTCTAGGATATGACACGCGGATACAGGGAATATTTGACTTCATCATCAATAAGTACTAATTAGCAGTTTACTGCTTTTTAGACGTTGATAAAATTGTACTAAATTTGAGAGATAATAAATATGGGTATAGATTTAACAGTTAACGCTACTGAAGAAGGAGAAGCGATTATTTGCTGGGTCCCGAGGCACTGCTTTGCACTGGAATAGGCCTACTCATTGCTAGTAGCCTAAACCCGGTCCTTAATGTTCTAGAAACCTAGCCAATGCTCTTTTAACGGCAATTTTGTATCATTTGTGTTGCAGAAAAGCCACGGCCAGTGAGTGCCGTTTGAATGGTTTCATCGTTGACGTTCCCAAAGCAGCACTCGTATCCTACACATCAAAGGATTCTAGAGAATTAAGCCGGGGAGAAATCTCTTCTATTCATTCGGAATGGTCTTCAGAAGGCACCGAGTCAACAACTCTCTAATTAGATTGCATTACCGTGATAGCTGGGCTGCTGTATTAGTATGACAGGCTTATTTGAATTGAGTCTTCGCGGATTGGTTAGACTAGTCAACAGTTGCGTGACAGTTGAGGATTTATTTGATACTCAAACATAAGAGTTTTTAAGTCCATTGTTTAGCCTAGTTTGTTACGAGCCCGCTACTGCTGTACTGTTTGTTTCTTATTGCGAAGTGTTGCATTTTGGACAAAATGGGGTTTTCACTCAATCCGAATCTGAAATCGAATTTTTAGGATTCCTGGTAGTTCTGCTGCTGCAATATTTTTATTTTTATTATAATTTCAGTTTTAAAATGTGTGTTTGCTCCCTGTATAATTAGCTTCATTTGCGCATCACAAAAATATCTTTGAAACAGAAATGGAAAAAGCATCATTTGCTTGAATCGTAGGTGTTCATTGTAGCCTACATGAAGAAAAGCGACATAGGATAACTCAGAATTCTTAACCATCAAAGAAGTTCACTTCTTAACGCTGAAATTCAAATCCAGACATGGATTTAAAAAACTAAAGATTTAATGCAATTAAATTCATTTAATTATCAATCTCTTGCACCGCTAGATTTCGTTTGCTTAATTAGACTCAGTCTTTAGAAGTAACCGACGGGAGGATATCAGCCTGTTCAAAAGCAGAGCCACGAATAACTATTCTTAAACGTGGTCACTGGTCAGCCTGAGAATTGAAATCACGTGACTGCTTTTACTTCCGGAAGTAGGAGGCCTAGGACTATAATTTTTGTTTATATTTTTTTCTTATCCTAATTTTGAGCAAATAAACCTAACTATAGAGTGATCGTGTTGCTTATCCACTTGCTAACTTCTTGAAGTGACTTGTATTTAAATCTGGTCTTTAAAAAATACGTATTGCCTAACCAATGCACGTGTCAAATGTTAGATTCGTTGCGTTGACCTAACTGATCAGCTGATTATTAGCCTGTTATATATTCCTGTTTGATCAGCTGATGATTAATATTACGGCCGGTAGTCCTATAAATAATGTACGAATATCGGGCCGTTACGAATTTAATTTAGCAAAATTTGGCTAGTTTCACTTTCGCTTTACGTGTAATCGAATTTGTGCGGGTGCAGGATATATTGTTAGCCGCCGAGTGGATCCGGCCCCCCCCCCCGCGATGGGTCTGCAGCCCCTTGAGTTCAGCGAGTGTTTGACGGACAGCCCTGGGTTCCGTGACAAGTTGCATAGTCACGAGAAGGAGCTGGCGAGGACGAGCAAGGGGATCAAACAACTCATCAGCGAGTCCAAGGAGGTCCTGGCAGCTTCGCTGGGTCAGTGCCAGTAGGGCGGGGGGGAGGGGGTAGGGACTGGGGGGGGAGGGGTTTACGTGTTAAAATTGCCGCGCCAAGGTTTCGTGTAATTACACTTTGTGTTTCATGTTGAGTCTGCAAATCAAATCAATCAATTTCTCAAAGTAGGACTCTGTCAAATTACTGAAAGTAGAACCGTAATGCTTAATGCGATACTACTGCTGTCTGTTTCAGCCTTGTCGAAGGCACAGCTCAACTTTGCGCGCACTCTCACCGACTTTCAGTTTGAGTGCATTGGTGACGAACGGACCGACGACGAAGTCACCATTGGTAGGCTGAGACAGCATCACATTTCGTGTACCTCAAGTTTCTCTCAAGCATATATTTAAGAGCCCTGCTATAGGCTTTAATGCGCTTGGTTTAGAAATGCGATTTGCAACCTCCATATTTGTGCGCTAAGGATTAAATAATTAAAATTCTATGCAAAGTTATTAATACCTAATTTTTTTTGCTGTACTAAAGCGAAGAAAAATTATGATAAAGGCTTCAAAATAGCGCCATGCCAGACAGACTCGTCGAGACTCGCTGCGTGTCGAGGAGGAGGCTGAAGTGGATGCTTTGCTAAGCAAAGTCTCAAAGCAAACTCTCAAGCAAAGTCGCAGTCTCAAAGTTGCAAAGTACATTTTAAGTAAAAGATCTGACTAGGAGTTAATGTGGAGTTGTGATCATCAACAAATTTGGTATGTTTGAGAATGAGACGCTGAACATGCGCAGAATATAGCGTCAAGTCGGAAGATTTATTTCATCTGTCTGTTGTGGTTATTGGTCACGTGTGTGACCATATAATATGTGCTATTCACGCAATGGTTCTGTGTTGAGCAGAAAAGTCGTTGAAGGAGTTTGCGCGTCTGCTCGGAGGCATTGAGACTGAGAGAGACTTGCTCGTGAGTGACTCGCATCAAACCTTCTCTCCACCTTCCTTCTACTCACAGTTCTGACAGATTTCTATGTTCAGCTCTCATCTTTGAACGGCTTTCAATCCTTTTGTATGAATCTTTATCTTGCCATGAAGGCTGTAAAATGTTTAAAGAACGAAACTTACGATTACAATGAGGGGCTGCATGCATTGAAGGGCCGGGGTTGTGTGCCAATATCAAATGTCAATTCATTAGCGGATGGAGTTAACGTACTCTAGTGCGTATGCTTCCGATAGGTTTTTTGGTTCATTTGAGATAATTGGCAGCAGTTAATGCTCGGTATAAAGTGTCCGCTTATGTTATGCTATCAGAATGAGGGGATGCAGAAGATGGTCATTGAACCCCTTGAGCGGTTTCGCAAGGAACAAATTGGTGATGCCAAGGTGAGATACAGTCCTGAGCATGTTGTGCTTAAGATATTATGTAAGTTATTTGTTAGTTATTTTGTTTCAGATGTAGCATACTTCTTGTAAATGCTCAGGAGATAAATTCAATTTGCTATTCTATCCACTTAGATATGGTAGCATGCTTTCATGTTTTGCATGAGTTTGTTAGCTGAAAAACAAACGAATGTTGCTCTGGGTGAATGCTTTTGTGCTGAGAAGAAATGCTATATCGAACATTTGTAATCTCTTTTGATTGCAATTATTAGACAAAAATAATTTTATTGAATGATTTAGTTTTGCGTCGTGCAGGAGCAGAAGCGCAGGTTTGACAAGCTGACGTCCAAATACTGCACGTCTGTTGACAAGTACCTCGCGCTCAAACAGAGCAAGACCACCGACGCTCAGCTGCAGGAGGTCCCAATCCCATTATATTATTTAAATTTGTGTTTTCGATGCTTGTAGGACATGAAGATGCTAATACACCATGTCAGTAAATATCTGCTCAGGTTTCCTTGTTATAACTGACTGTGTATGCAAACGATAAAGATGGGAGGTGAAATGACGTGTAGGTTTGTGCGCCTGTGTGTCGTTAGGCCGACGCAACGGTTAACGCTGAGAGAAGAACATTCCTCGACGAGTCGATGCAGTACGTGATGAGACTGCAGGAGGTGCAGGAACGCAAGAAGTTTGAGTTTGTTGAAATTGTGAGTTGTCTACTGCATCTAACTGAAAAATTGATTGAAAGGCTGGGTAGAGAGATTGGATGCCAGGGACCTGCCATCTGGCAGAATTTTAAGAAAACTATGATTGGACTATTTACAGCAAAATGTTTATAATTATGCATGTTTATTTTTTTATCATGCAGTTTATTTCAAAATAATGCTGTTTCTGGTATTTGCTCGATTTTTTCTTGGCTGTCAGTCAGATGCTGTATACAAATTCATGCGTTACTAACGCTACAGTTTATCTAATTATTTTCTGTTCTACAGCTGCTACAGTTCGTCAACGGATGGCTGACGTTCTACCATGTTGGTTAGTATCTCGATACGGATTCTTTAGAACTGACATGGAACAAAGCCTTTCAAGCAGCATGTTGACCTATTTTCTTATTGGGTGTGAAATATTGGTTTTAGTAACAAACTGTGTTAGTTTTCTAATTTTTAGATGCGTTGTTGATACATTGATCCATGCATATTTTTTCGTTTGTGAATTTTGCTTGATTTAGTGTATTGTTTCTATTTTGATGTAGGCTACGACCTTTCCGATGGATTCAAACCAAACTTGGACGTGTTGAGTTTAATTCTTCAGAAGGTAATCATTGTTTTTGAGACGAATTAATCTGAAAGTCGACTTTTTTTCTTTTTTACGCAGTTAGAATTAATTTGCATGATTAATGAATACTTTTAACTACTATTACATTTTCAGGGGTTCAGTTTTGATGCTCTTTTGAAATCAATATGTCGTTTTTGTTCAAAAACTTAAGATGCATAGTTTATCGCTTGCACTAATGTGTTAAGAATAGGATGTTGCATGTGTTTTGGACCACAGTGTACGTACTTTAAGTGATACTTAGTCATTCATTGAGCAGCGTTACTGTTCAGTGTCGCAGCAACTTTGAGTTGACAAAGGACGAGGCTACGATTCTGATGAAGAAAATGTTGGAGGTGCTTCTTTTCCTTGTCTATTTTACGACTTACATTGAACATCAATGCTGGCTTTAACTCAGTCTACTGTAATAGATTATGTTTTTTGCAACTACTGTATTGTTCATAGTAACCATTGTAGTAGATGCATAATTTTTCATTTGTATTTCATTATGAATTAGAATAGATATTTTTTTTGTTAAGTGGTGTTTTAAATTCTGCACTTTGATATGATTCAAAAGCTGAACAGATGGCCTTACTACTTGAAAAAGCCCAGATTTGAAACATTAAGATTGTCAGTACCTAGATGGCCCTCTCAATTCTACTGTAAATCATGGGCTGAGTATTTGTAGCCAATGCTGTTATATCTTTGCTTAGTGTTATATGGCGCGTTTGTTGTGTACTGTTTGCAGCAGCCCCAGGACCACTGCGGCGCGTGCAAGCCGTGGGCGCGAGAAGGATATCTCTATCTGCTCGAGAAAAGTGATTCAGCCGTTGAGGCTTTTTCTGTCTCCGGCCCATATCCACCATTGCGAGAGTTGGCTAAGTTCGAGGATTGTCTGATGAGAAAAGTGACGTCATACAGGGGTTTCATAAAGTTACTTTCTAAGGAGGCTGTTGAACCAACTCAGTTAGCTCTCAATGATAACTACACTGAGCCTAAGTCTCCTAGATCTATCTATATGATATGATATAATATGCACACTGCTGCAATCCTGTCAATTAATGCTGCTGATGTAGTGTGTACTTAACAATGTTACAGAGGCGCTGGGTACTACATGAACCAAATACTACTGCAGTACTTTTAGTAATATAGTACAATGTTACAGAGGCGCTGGGTACTACATGGACCAAGTACTACTGTCAGTACCTGAAGGAGGACCGGTCTCTGTCGATGACCCAGTATAGTCAGGTGACGGGCAAGTCTACCCTGCCGGTTAGTTGTTATTCAGAATTGATTTTCTTCTCTTCTTGTATGTATTGAACTTCTTGAAATGTTTAACTTGCTATCTTAAATGCTGGTAAACATCGATTAACCGTTGAAATTACCATTATTGATTTATTTTCATGATCAAAGGTGCAGAGGTTGTAAAAGCTAAAGATTTAAAATGTAGAATCGCTGCATGCGTACTGTGTGGATGAGTTGTGTGAGGACAAATAGTGATCGTTGCTTGGCTGTGGATGTTGAGACCACGGACAAAGTGAAGCAAATATTAGTTGTTGCTTGTCCGTGGAGTGTGGATGTTGAGACCACGGACAGAGTGATGCTGACATTAATAGTTGCTTGGCTGTGGATGTTGAGACCACGGACAGAGTGATGCTGATGTCTTGCACGCGCCGCGCTACCGACTCCATTGACAAACGCTTCTGCTTCGACATCACCATACCGGACAGGTACAGAGTTCCGTTCACTGCAGTACTGTGCTTCAAGAAATGTTCAATATAGTGCTTGTAACAAATGACGATTATAGATTTAGTAATTTTAAATGGTGCCAAAAAACCACCTTGAAATAGGACAGAGATTAATATTAATGCATGAGTTTATCTCACGATGTGTTTTAAAATTAGTTATACGTATTACGGCAATTGATTGACGGATTGAGTTGATCGTGTTGTGTCAGGACGCAGCCACTGACGCTGCAGGCAATGTCAGAGGAGAACCAGAGGCAGTGGCTCGAGGCCATGGACGGAACAGAACCGGTATTTCTCTCTGGCTTGTTTGCCATGGTGCCAATTGACCGTTGCTTATATGATATCACAGAAATCTGCGCTCGCGGAGCTGACTTGCATATATCGTAACACTGAAGTGCATTTATATTTAACATATAAAGGTTATTTTAATTTGACAACATAATTATGTAAATAATTTATCAAAGTTTGACAGCGTTATTGTGTTATTGTGTATTTTATGATACTGTGTCATTTGCAACGCGATTATTAGTGTTATTAAAGATCTGAAACAACGAGGCTGAGTGCTATCACTTTCGGCTCCAGTCTAGATTTGTAAGCATCAGGGCACATCGAACATTTAAAAATCCTGCATTGCTGCTACTTTGATTCTATGCTTTCTAGCAGATAAACTTCTGAGATGTCAATTTTAAAAACCATTCTTTATGTGTGCCGCTTTAAAAGTAGATTGGCTGCTTTGATTCTTTCAGATATATCAGGAGCCTGCAAAAAATACCAAATTGGACAGTGAGTGTTTATCGTTTGAATAACTTCTGTACTGGCCTATAGTGTAAATGAGACTTTGGTTACTGTTGTTTTCACATTTGAGTCCATGTGTGAAAAATTTATTTTGCACTATATTGGTGTGAATTTGAACTACTATGTCTGAATTAATCGCTTTCTATGCGGGTAGATTATCATAATTAAAAAAACGAGCGATTTGTAATATCATCCGTTGTTGCACTAACGAATCAGAATGACTGCCGAGTTTGTCTACAGGTCAGCTTGACGAAGTTGGGTTCCAGTTCATCAAGAAATGCATAGAGGCCATAGAGGCACGAGGTAGTGTGACCAGATGCTCTTCTAAGCGTGATAAAACTTTATTAAATCTGCTGCATGTAGCTTGGCATTTTTTCCATTGGTCCATTTTTGGTTTTGAGCTGGAAATATTGGTTTGAGTTATCGCTTATCTCAGGCGGCATGCGTCACTTTACCACTACTTATAACGGTTCTGTGTGAAAATAGGGACACGTACAAGGTAATGAAATCCTATCGTCTACATAGATCATAGTTGTCCTTTTGTTTTTTGGCTATCCGCTAACACGACTGTTGCAGCTTCCGTCAGATTTAGAAATTTATTGCTTTAGCGTGATTTTCTTGTTCGGATATAGAATATATATTTTTAGAGAACGATTCCGGTTGCCAGATAGTTTTTATAGTTTAAACAATTTTTTTGGCTTCATTAATGAGTGTGTTTGCAGGTTTGGAGGAGGAGGGCCTGTATCGAGTTGTGGGAGTTAACTCAAAAGTCGCCAAGCTTTCTAGTCTGCTACTCGGTACGTTCTGTGATGTGTCTGCCGCTGTGTGCCTGGTTAAGATGAGTGCAATTTTTATTCGCCCTCAAGATTGACTACGCTACTAATCAAAATTAAATCGAACATTGACGTTTAAATCATTCCGTATAAGAGCCTAGTAGCTGGAAATAGTTTGAAAAATATCATATACTTGATTTGTTAGCGACTTTAAAAAAGGTTGCAATTTTAGACGGGCGGAAAGCAGATCGAGTTGACCTGATTGCCGACAGCGAATGGGAGGTGAAGACGATTACGAGCGCGCTCAAAAACTACTTCAGGTCGGTTGCTAGACGTGCTCGAGTCTTGTGCTATTAGTAGTAAACTGTTTATTGAAGACGAGTAAATATGGAAAAATCCATTTTTATTGTTGCTTTATAAATTAACTTGTAAAGAGAGTTGAGTAATACTAAATACAGAAAGTAATATTCAGAGTATGTAGTCGTTGCAGTGATTGTGTTGCAGGTCTTTACCAGAGCCTCTCATGACTTTTACATTGCACAAGCGTTTCATTCAAGCCACCAGTGAGTGGTAACACTGGCAGTCTCTTGTCTTTGTAGTTTGCCTAGCGGTCAAACGCTGTCATATTTCAAAACAATGTTAATTGATAATGATGATGAGTCTGTGAGACATACATATATTGAGATTTGGTGGTTGCAAATGAATGTTTAAAATAATTGTATACTCTTTTATTAATTTTAAAATATTGAATTGAACGTGCTTTTAACTAACGAAGATGGTTGATATTTTTTGCCACTATAATTTGTGAAAGTTATGTATTTTGAGAAAAGTACTTGAGTGGTAATTATTTTTTGTGTTTGTGTGCACCAATTGTATTAATCGCCACTTATTGACGTCACAAGCTGCTGACAGTTTCTGATCCCTTTCTGCCGTGTCCGTCGTACAGAGCAGGAATTGAAGCCCCTCAGGGTCAAGGTCGTCCAAGAGCTTGTGCGACAGTTGCCGCAATCCAACTTTGACATGCTGCGCACACTCGTCGCTCATCTCAAGCAGTACGCGTCACTTCATATCTTTACCGCAGCCTATTATATCCCGATCTGTATCTGTTGGTCAGCGGTACGCGTCACTTCAACTCTTATTACTCTCTCTGAATCTCTTGGTCCTTGTTTGCAGCCTAAAGTCTTGCAGTGATGCAGTTTGACCTACTCTTATACGCTAATAAATAAATCAAACCTTAAATTTTTTTTAAAGATTTAAAGTAACTCGAGTAATACGATACGTATTACTCGAGTTACTTTAAATCTTTAAAAAATTGTTTAAAATTGTGTACGCAAGCAAAATTTCTGGATGAGATTTTGAGTCGTAGCTCTTCAATCAAATGATGGCCTCGCACTATTAGCGTACCAGCCCTTCACAAGAACGAAATTAAAGTAATATATATATATATATATTTATGTACTGGGACTACCACGATGAGGTTTTAATCGTGGACCTTGTTACGAGTTCTTGCCGTGCAGGGTGTCGGAGAGCAGCGCTAAGAACCTGATGTCGGTTGCTAACCTTGGCGTGTGCTTTGGTCCGACCCTGATGCGCCCCGAGGAGGAGACGATGGCCGCCATCATGGACATCAAGTTTAGCAACCTCGTCATCGAGCTGCTCATCGAGCACCAGGGCGAGGTCTGACTGTCTGCTGCTGCTCTCTAGCAGGGCGTCTGTTTTTGCAGTTTTGATGTCATCAGTGTGTCTGCTGCCCTCTAGCAGGGCGTATGTTTCTGTATGCCGGGGAACAAAGGCTTGCAGCCCAGAGCTTCCTGGCGAGTATAAAAGGCGACTAAATAAGAAGGAGCGGTCTGTGCGAGGCCCTCCGCACTAACCGGACTGTAATGTTTCTCATTACCGCACACGATCCTTAAACTCCCAATTAAACTCCCAGTGTGTTATTAGGCCTCCTTTCAAGAAACTCACTGGCAATGCTGCCAGCATTTTATACTATCCAAGTTTCTAGTTTTGGCTCTATGTCGTCTTTATAACGCCAAATGTGATCAGTTAAGTTTTAATGAATGTTTATGGCGTTGCTTACTTTGCCCTTCAAGATTAACCAATAAATATTTTTCTTAAATTTTTCATTCACATTCCATTGCCCCCTCTCAGATGTTCAAATCTGGGCCGGAGTCCCCCGAAGTAGCCCCTGGTCGGATCCCTACTAGCGCGTCCAAGGGTCCTGCCCCCCCACCACCCCGAGGGGCCCCCCCGGCCCACCCCTCCGTGCCCCCGCCTGCCCCCCCTGGCAGTAGCGCCCCCTCGGGTGCCCCTGCCCCCCTCGGGGTGGTCGCATCAGTTGCCACATCGTCGGTCATCCAGGGGAGGGGGTCGCCTGCGTTTGCTCGTCGAGCCACAGCCTCTCAGCCTTCTTCTTCTTCTTCTGCTGCTGCTGTACAAGCCGCTTTGTCTTCGAGCCAATCAAGCTCGCGCCCCCAAGCGGCTGTTGGAAATTCCAATGCGACTTCTTCCAATTTAGCTTCAAAATCTGCGAGCTCGTCAAGCAGTTTGGCAGCTTCAACTTCCCCCCAAGGAATCCCTGCGGTAATCCCCCCTTTGAATCCCGCTACAAGTCCGAATCGCGCAGTCACTGCCTCCGGAACCTCTTCACCGCTGGGTTTTTCCGTTGGCGGGGGTCCCCCTGTGTCTGCGAACAAGCC
The DNA here is from genome assembly GCA_034695025.1 of Chamaedrilus cognettii. Lineage (NCBI taxonomy): Eukaryota > Metazoa > Annelida > Clitellata > Enchytraeida > Enchytraeidae > Chamaedrilus > Chamaedrilus cognettii. The sequence continues at coordinate 94 of JAQIWG010007948.1, read as the reverse complement.
CCTTTGTGTAACGTCACCAGCAGTGACGTCACCGCCTGTGACGTCATCAGAGGAAGGGAATAATTCGACGTCGGGTCATCTGAGACAGGCTTCG
>JAQIWG010007947.1:0-11858 GCA_034695025.1 Chamaedrilus cognettii | reverse complement strand
TGATTTTGATTTCAAAGTGCAGAATCTCAAATCAAAATCACTCATAAAACCATTTGAAATCAAAATCACAAATCGTTAAAAAATAAGTGATTTCAAATCAAAATGACAAAATCGCATAAGTGATTTCAAATCACAATTTCAAATCAAGTGATTTCAAATCATTCTCAACACTGCATATTGGCAACGTCACTTTGTTTAGCGCCAGAGGTTCCGGTTTTTTGGGACACTGTATATTTATTTTTCGTTTTTAGTTTCTTAGGTTTTTAGATTCCCATTTTTAGGTTACGTTTTTTTTGAGACTGTATTATATATCTGTACTATTTATATGTCATTCCAAGTAACATGCGATGTAGGCCGAATGTTATTTCATTAGGCCTAATATTTTGCTGTGTGCTTTACTTTTTCTCAATTAATGTATGATGTTTATTGTATCTTTATGGTTGACCTTGATTTGATACTCAGATGCATATACAATTCTGTCAGTAAAGCAAGAGAAGTTTCTGGATGATTTTGACACAGCACAAATAAAGAAGACGACACCATGAGCGCAAGGATTCAGAACACTGTTTTGTCTATGGGATTTTGTTCATGAACGAAAAAATCTAAGAATTAGTTTAATGTGCATATCTTGCAGGATTATGTTTACGTCAAACATACTTCTTGTTTGTCAATGCTGAATACTACGATCTGGACTCTATGATTCGGAATCATAAAAAAAAATGTTTGGCAACATTCTATTTGTAACGCACTTTGCATAATAGTTTAGAATATTTTTAAAGAAGAAGTAAAATAAGAAGTATATTTAATACAAGAAGATATCTATGGTCTTTTCGCCGAAATCGTGAGAAAATCATTATTTTAGAAAATATTTGACGCAAATAAACAAAAATTTAGCAACTTACCGATTGGTATCCACTACCAGAGTTAATTTAGCCTTGATAAAACTAGAGTAGCGTTACATATCCTTCTCATAAAACAGGTGTGATTATACGCCTAAGCCTTTGAAAACAGGCGTAGCATACAAAGGCGATAAGATCGTTTGACGGGGGGAGGGGGGGTGCCGATGGAAATTTTGCATACATGTTGTGTCTTGATGTGGTCCTAGATATACGACGTTGTAGTAGCTGGTCTTTAAAAGATATTCTGTTTTTCAAATAAAGTGGGCTGTTCCCTTTTACGATTTGCTAAAAGCTCAATTTTATTGCACGCTTTCTTCTGAGTTAAAGTGAATTTCACCCGGTTTCTGCCATTAATTTCATCGTCTCTGTCCGCTTTACGCTATATAATAGCGCCAGTGTTCAGAACAGCTGCTCGGCGCTAGACGATGATCTCGATTTGTTGATGGGTCATTTCTTGTGACTGTCTGTACAGTGCTCCCAGTCTTTGACACGCCTTGGACGTGATGTGTGCTAGGCCTATATGTTTAGACCATTTCATGTCTTGTGAAAAGATGATTCCCAAGTGCTTGTGCTCTCGCACCTGTTTAATGGGCAACCCATTCAATTCAATTTTAGGGATGCTGACTCGTTGAGTCTTTAAAGAAAAATTTATGAAAAGTGTCTTGTCTAGATTGAAATTTACCATCCACCGTTTAGCCCACTGTGAGATGGTGACTAGATCTGTATCTTGTTGAAACATCAAGTGTGCATAGCTGAATTGCTAACGATTACTGAATTGAAACATAAAGAAGATGGTACGCTAATTATCATAACGCTTTCGATGTAAGTAGGAGGCTGCCAGCTTGGTAGACGCTTTTTTTGCACGATAACTTTGACTAGGCTACTCGTATCTTTTTCACTGCTCCATGAAATTTAACAAATATTGATAGAAATGTGAAAAATTGATTGCAGATAGATCTAATGTAGTTACATTTTAATTAAGACCACTTATTGCTTGCGCTAGCCTATAAATAACTAGGCTCTTATAACTATTATGGCTATTCATAACTATTTGGACCGTTTAATTTTGAGAACGTGTAGAAGAGAATGTATAAATATGTAAATCATTAAATCTGCAATCGTGAATTTTTTTTTCAACCAGCCATTGATTTCATTAGCGAAGTAAATTTCTCCAAACTCTCTCGAAATAACACAGATTGCGCATCAACAAATTTTCAAAACTCCTTGTTTTTAGCAGGGCTCTTTTTCATTTTTTCACATGATTTATGTGTACTTCTACTTTCTACCTCTATTGCCCCCCCGAAACTATTGAAGGTAAACAAACTTCTAAAAATAGATTCGGGTTGCCACGTCAAAAGGCTGAGGAATAAGCAAAAATTATTCATCCAGACCCTAATAGTCAGGGTTAAGTTTAGTTGGAGTAGTACTCCAGAAACGAAGTTTTTTTGAAACTACTCGGATTTAGAAATGGGTAGGAATACCAATACTCGTTAAAATGGACGATGGTACAGTAGGCCTACTCTTGGCCTACTCATTTTTTGAAAGGCATAGGAGTGCACTACTCCTTTTTTATAAGCAGCAGGCGTTACTTCTATTTTGTAAGGGCTAAGATGAACTCTGCTAATAGTGCAGGCGATATATGCTATCACCTCACAGAAATGGCTATAGAAACGTTTTCAACATAAATTTATGTACCTTTTTTATTTTGATTAAAAGTAACTATGGATTATTCATTTTTTAATATAGGTAATAGCTATATTATTTGTATTAAAATACTAGGTGAGTCATAAAAAACGTGCTCCTAGCGATATCGCGATAACTTCTCCAAATTTAAATATTTTGGCCTAATTTTTCAGGGTTTGTCGCTGAGATATTTTGACACAAACTCTGAAATTTGCAAAAAGAAATTCGCTTCCGTTCAGAAGTTATGAAACGTTTCCGAAAAAAGTCAAAAAATCACTTGAACCAAGGCAATGAATTAAAGAGCTACAGAGCTTGGGCGACCTGATTTCCTTTGTATTACTTGGTGGCCCTGAAAAGAGCCTATTTGCGTCAGTCGTCAATCTAAAGCTGGTGTTCGAAGTGACCGCCATCTGGGGCCGTAGTCACGAAAGTCTAATCGCGACTACCTGGCACGAGCTATTAGCACCTCGCTCGAGCTACGGTTCTCCGCAGCCTAGCGAGCCTAGTCACCATAGTTGCTAACAGTGGCGCGAACTTTGACTCCTTAGCTGACGCGAGCCTATTTCACAACTGCTATTTCAAATATTAACACAACTTTGTTGATCTCGTTCGTCGTCCAAGAACATCAAAATTCAGTCAAAAATAGGCCGATTAATAGGTTTTATATTATATTACGAAGCGCGCTTCATAAACGCGTTGAAAACGGCATTTATGGTCACTTTTGTAATCGAATTTGCTAGGTATTAATTAGTCAGACGCGGGAACTACTTCAATCGCATATGAATATTGATTGCTGATACGTGTTTGCTAAATTAACGCAGCCGTTATCTAAAGAGTTCTCATTTGAACTTTGCTTAACTTTTTTTTTATTGTCCGTAAACGGCGATGGCGGCGCTTGCGATTTTTTAACTTTCCTGTTGTGATTATCGCCAATAATGTTCAGATTTATCGCTATTTAGGTGCGGCGACAGAGCTTTAGGCTGCTCTATGTGTGGCGACGCTTTTAGCGCCCGCGCTACGCCCAGTTTAGATGCAGCTAGTTTAGTGACTAGCTACTAGCCCCAGTGGCTGGCGCGAGGTCGATTTTAGCTCGACCGACCTCAAAATTAGCTCCAGCGAGCGAGTCGCGACTATAGTGACTACGGCCCCTGCTCTGACACACGTCCGAAGCCTCTTTCTGAATGCAAGCACTGCGTTGTCAATCGGATCCTACGGCAAGTCGTCCCAGATCGCTTCCAGTACGATCCGCCTTGGTCTTTGGCCGGGGTTTGTGTGCTTGGTACTTATCAAGCATTGCCCCCCACACATGGTAGTCAAGTGGATTTCGGTCTGGGGAGTTGGAAGGTCACGCATCTTTCTTGATAACATCTGGACAGTTCTGCTTCAGCCAATCCTGTGCCTAGCGGGTGGTATGGGCCGGCGCGCCATCTTGATGAAAGATGAAGGCGGCGGGCACAACGTTGTGACAATCTTCGATCAGTACAATCATTACGCAAATCGGCCCTTTTCAGGGCCACCAAAAAATACAAAGGAACATCAGATCACCCTAGCTCGTATAGCTCTTTAAATAGGCTTCATTGCGTTGGTTCAAGTGACTTTTTGACTTTTGCGAAAAAGTTCCATAACTTATGAACGGAAGCCAATTTCTTTTTGCAAATTTCAGAGTTTGTGTCAAATTATCTCATCTACAAGCCCTGAAAAAATTTGGCCAAAATATTATAATTTGGAGAAGTTATCGCGATATCGCTAGGGGCACATTTTTTTATTACTCACCCTGTACGTAATAGACGCCAAACCCTACGAACATTGACTGACGGAGACTCACTAGCAGGAACAACGCAGCCACATGCTAACACTTTGTTGAGAACATTGCAGTAAAATGTTGATGTGAAAAATAGGTGTATAGTCTAGTGCAAATGTGTCAAAATAGAAGAGTATATAATATTGAAGACTCTAAATTTGCCAACGGACGATACTGTATGGTGCTAGCATATAGACTGTGGATATAAATCAACGACACTAATGCCACATTAAACCCAACTCAACGATAGAGGTAATAGATCAATAATATAGCTCGTTGCTGGATGCAAAACAAAACCAAATACATAGAGAAGTTCCGGTTTTTTTTAACACGCTGGAAATCACATAAGGAAATGAACAGGGTTATTTAAGGAGGCGTAGTACGCTTAAGACAAGGTTTTTTAACATCATTGGCGTATTAAGAAACGGGTAGGCGTCACACGTAAAAATGAATGATGTAGGCTGAATGATGTAGGCGTAAGTTTATGCGTTTTTAAGATCTGGTGGCGTAACGGCTGCCTGTGTAAGATAGTTGTGTGACGTCGATGATTGCCGCCGAAACGCAAATTCAGTATAGGCCTAAGTAAGTTGAGTAGTTATAGTCACAATAGTTTGCAAAGAGACAATGACTGTTAAGAACGGCTTCAAAGATATCTGTCAGCACCCCCCCCCCACCGTCGAGCGATCTCATCGCCTTTGCAGGCTACACCTGTTTTCAAAGGCTTAGGCGTAAGATCACGCCTGTTATAGGAGAAGGATGCGTAACGCTACTCCAGTTTATCAGGGCTAAACTTAACTCTGAAGATCATGACATTGATCCAGAGTGGGAGCGAAAATTCTTCCTCCGCCTCTTCAACTCCGGCAGGGTACCCCGACATTCATTCTTCCACCCTCAGATATTTATCCAGAATTTTGAAATTGGGAGGGGTGTTACAAATTTCAGGGGGGGTGTGACCAAAAGTGGTTAGACAAATATGGCCAAAAGTGTTCATGCAAATACAAGTTGCAACAGGAATTTGCCACTACCGAAATTTTGCATCTCCCAAAAAAGTTCGCGAGCGGGAGGGGGGTGTGTTGACAGAAAATTTCCCTGAACACCCCCATAAGAGAGAGGGAGAGGGAGTTTGAGTATATAAATGACTGTCAATTTTTAACGTTTTAGCCAAATAGAGCGAAAAAGCATTAAGTGACTTTTGATCGTTTGATTAATGCAGTTATAATCCGAATTGCTGTATACATAAAAGCCAAAATCTTTCTATGACAGGCACTTTTAATGATGTGTATGATGTGCAAAAACAGCGGTGTAAGTCAATTTCAGAAGCTCATGTCATAACTTTGAAACTAATCAAGAGAATCCCATGAATCATGGCAAGAAGGTTGAAAATCGATCACTGTGTGTGAAATGTAGTTACTTTGGCAATAGATTGTAATAGTTATACACGAAAAGCCCAAAGGGAGTCAGTTTTTAGGCTATAACGATAATAAGCATCAATATGTGCAACTAAACTTCTGGACGCTGTCGTAACGCCGGCGGATTTCTTCTTTAATGTCAAACACACAATTTCAGCGAGAAATTTCATACACTCGATACAAAAATAGTTAATGTCCACATTATATGTGTATGAGCATGAGCTTCTGAACATGTGCACAAAGAGCCAATTCAAAATCGTTCTAGACTTTTTTATAACATTAGGCCTATTTAGCTCCTCTAAAGCGTTGAACTTCATATAACTTCTAGTATATCTACACACAGAGATCTAACTGAATATTAAATCAAATTCCGAAGGCATGTGTTGGCCAAAAGAATCTCTTAAGCCATCTACCGAGCATCTGGGCAACTCGCCCTCAATTTTCCGCAGCCGTCTCTTCAATTCACCAAGAATTAATTTGTAAGTGCATTTGTGCTGATTCAACTTAAGGATGAAAGCAGTCAAGCACAACCACTTAACACACTTCTCTTCCAATTCTTCTGTTGGATATCCCAGGATCAACAGGCGACGCCACAGAAATTTGCAACAAATAAAAATCAGTTTAACAAAAAACAAAAAGTTCTTTTTCCAACTCTCTCGAATGGGAAGTCTTTTACAAAAACAATTAAACTTAAATGCTAACAGCAAAAATGTCTTAAATATGTTTTCACGAATAACACTTGAAGAATTGATATCTCCATCAAAAAATATAGAATGGCATTTATGACGCATTGCAAAAATAAGCGCACTGCGCACAAAATACCCTGAATTGCGCGCAGTATTAATGGATATCGTGTTCATTGTTTCTGCTCCAATATACGGATGGTAATCCGCTTTAATCTCCAAACTCAGAGGATTGATTAATAGTCCATTCCATGGGATTAGATCACCTCTCCCTAAACAATTGTAGTCCGAGTAAGTAAAGTTTATGAAAGTTTTCGCTTTGTTGATGTTACAATTATATTCGGATATGCCATCATCCATTATTTCCAAAAATTTACAGGCGTTGGATAAATGAGGTGAAACGAACAGAAAATCATCAACATGTCTCATTAAAATTTCATCTTGCCCGCATGAAATATATTTAGATTCCATATCACCATAGTACAACTTGCATAGTTCAATAGCTACAGGTGAGCCCTGTGCAATTCCTGCACTCTTTCTGTACAACTTCTTTCCAACCAACACATTACTGTTCATAATATGATCGACGCACCGATTCAAAAGAGTGACAGAATCCGTTTCAAAAATGTATTGTCCAACAAATAGGCCATTTGTCTTACTGTTTTTCGCAACCAGATCTGTTATATACTGCAAAGTACTTGGAACAAAATCCTGCACTTCACAAACTGTTGTATCAAACATTCGTCTAATTTGGCTGCCAGATGCTATAATACGAGAACAGTTTCGGAATTTATAGACTTTAGATTTTTCAAAAATCTTCTGTACGATTGTAACCATCTTTTCCAGATTCATCGAATCGAAACAATTCTTTACATCAGCTTTTACAAAGTAAAGTTTTCTGCAATCATTTAATTCTTTGCGCTTCAAAATATATTGTTTCCAAGAAGAATAGGCCTCATTTAGAGAAGCTTTAGACGAACCAATGAAACTTGGGTTTTGTTTCGATTCAAATGCGAGCACTCTTTGTAATTCTTTCAATTGATAGTAATACTTCTTCTTGCCAGTTGCTTGCTTCTTGCCCATGTTGATGATTGGGCGAAGTGACTCATCTTTTGGAAGAAATCTGATGTAGGAAACATCACAAGATTTATTTTGAATCGCTTGCTTCTTCTCCGCTTTTTCTACTTCTTTAGGTTTCAATATTCCTCGATTCAACAAATCAGTTAATGCTACATAATAAATCTGCTTCCAGTCTCTCTTTCTGAAGTAGAACATATGATTGCGATGCAATGCAGAATTGGTCACATAAAAATACGATTTTATTAAAGGAATCACATACAACTCAAACAACCAGTATAACACCTGTGAAAATAGTCGCAACCGAACAGCATTTGACTTAATCTCAGCTTTCCACAAGCATTTAGGCTGCATTCGCTGCATCAACTGACCAAGGCTAAAACTATCATATTGACCCATGCTTATTAACTGCTGAACATTCCTGAAGAAAACAGTTTGATTGTGCTTCGATCCAAATAGTTCATAAGGAATCACACGCAACACACAAGCGCGCACAAATAGAAAAACATTTCGATGCGATATACACTTTTTGAAAGAAAATGCTAATTGATCATTTGATTTCGCACAAGCTGCTTGGTTTTGTGATAGCTTGGTAGTATTGGTTTCCATGCACTTTGATTTCATTGAGGTGTAAAATTGAAGAAGGAACTTGTATCGACATACCCGATGCTTTTTAAGCAATGTATACAACGTGCAATCAATTTTTTCAATAACCGCATTAGGAACTGTAGGAAGTCTTGTATCGCAGTTAACTTCATTACATACTCTTATATTCATTATCTGCTTGACAATATTCTGAGCCCCAACTTGACTATATTCAATTTTTTCCAAAACAGATTTTGGTGGATACCTCTCACTTAAATTTTTGTTGAAGTACATCTTCCTTGTTTCAATAATAATGCTGTGACTGAATGCATTATTTGTGTCAGTATTCATACTAGCAATCATTTTTTTTCTGTTCTTTTTTCTTCTTTTGCTGCTGCCCTTAATTACTAAGAAATTGCTAGCTAAACGATGGGACTCATCGGATGGTAAAGTTGTTTCTTCCGCTAGATCTTGCATACCATGCAATTTTAATTTATCCACATCAAAACTTCGTTTTATTTCTGTGTAGTCGTTCTCGGAGGACTGATATTCACGAGCCGATATAAAGCTGGATGAAGAATCGTGGGTACTTTCATGCTGAATCATAGAATCAAAACTCGAATTTGGCATATGTAGCCATTGATCAGTTGCATTTGAAGAGTAAAAATTGCACTTAACTACAATGCCAACAGCTGTCTCCTGTGATTGTTTAAACCCCATAAAGGTTGGTGTAGCTCCAAATTTGTTTGAAAGTTCGTTCTTAATTCTTTTGCTATTTACATCCCCCATCTCTTTCATATGATCAGCAGATCTTTTTAGGTTTGATACAATATATACACCGGTAGGTCTATTCACTGCATTAGCTCCTATATTTTCACCAGCTGCTGAATTATTTACAGATTTTAGCACTTTTTTTGATTGAATCGTGTTTGAGATTATTTCGCCACTAGAGACATCTTGCTTTTTCTGCACGACATGCTGTTTCTTTCGATGTAATTTTTTGCGTAACTTGCATTGCTTCGTTACACCTGTGCTCTGACCCAAAGACTTGATGCTTTTCTGAACTTTATTGTTCGATTTACATGTCAGATATGGCCTTTTGAATGTAGCAAGTTTATACACTTCTAGTCCAGTGACTTGAATATAACAGCCAGGGGCAGCCTTGACGAACAACGACCGATGCATAAACAAAAACTCAATTAAATCATTTCCGATTCTGCTCAGCAAAGTCTTCCATGCACTAAACTGCAGTATATTTAATGGGTAACTTGAATGTTTAATCTCAATTCTACAATAAAGAGATTGCAACAATACATTTTCATCAGGTGAACACAACTGATAGCCTGAAGTTATGATGTTTTTGCCTTGGCCATCACGCAACAAAATTCTTTCAATAACGCGATGAAGAAGTTCATCTATATTAGAATACTGTGCGGTAGAGAAGTTTATTGGACACATTCGAGCGTTTTGAGACGTGCATATCAGAGTATCCTTCAACAAATTCAAGTATGCAACATGATCCTCCTGTCTTGTAAGCAAATCAGACTGACGTTGTGATGAATCCAACAAAAACTCCTCCAAACTTTCAACTTTGTCGTAAAGATGTCGTAGAATACTTAAGCTTTTACAAGCCATTGTCGTAGTCATAGAAGAGCTAAAACAAAAACACACAACCAACTCTGATAGTGAACACTTTGTTGTGTTTTTCAAAATATAAAATATATATATATATATATAAATATAAATGACTTATATTACATAACGTTTTGTCAAAAATCTAACTAATTAAATGTACTGTAAAATTACATTCAATTTTACAAATTGTTGCTTTGTGGATCCTGAGTGGCGTGATTCTGCAAGTACAACTCTTTCTCGGTCGCGAATCGCACAATGGTATGATATATAGTAGATGTCGCTCCGGAGTGGCCTGGACCAATATCTGGTCCTCTCGAGTGTTCGAGATTCCTACATTTGCTGTACTCCGTTCTGAAACCATTGTACTGGCACCAGTTTTTCTTCACAGAGCAGTCTCAGGTATACGTTGAGCTGGGTCGTCAATCAGATGCAGTTGGCGAGGGACTCATCCCTCCATTCCTTCCGCAATCTCTTCACCACTGTCTGGATGTTGATTTCATCCACCTTCCACACAGGTGATCGCAGGCGTTTGACTGGGAGTTGAAGGAGCTCTTGCGCAAGTGGAAGTGCTGCGCAGATTTTGAAGTTTCAATGTGCAATCTCAAGGGTGAGGTGAGGCTGCACTATGTTCACCACTGGCAGCCATAGTGTAGGGGTGGGCCGGATGGTCCCAAAAATTAGTCTCATGGTTGAATTGAGCTCAAACGTCAACTTTGGCGATTTGAGAGAACTGAGCCCAGAATGGAAAACAGTGCTCCGCAACCGAGAAGAAAAGGCTTAAGGCCGAGGTACGAAGCCTGTCAAAGTTCGTTTTGCATATCGTACTGGCTATTTCCCCATTAATTTTTTTCTCGATCTCACATAGGCTGCGGTTTTTTGTCATATCATCATGATAGTGATGGACATCACTTGACACTGTTTTTTTCGCTGTTATTGGTATGTGATGTCTGCTTCATTGATTTTGAAAAGGCATTTGATACAGTGAACTGGGTGAATAACGAATATCTTGAAAGGAGGAATTGACTGAAGGGACCGAAGAATGGGTGAAAGAGTTGTATACAAACTAAGAAGTGATCGTTACATTAAATGACCAGTACTCAGAACCAGAAATAATAGGAAGAGAGGTAGAGCCAGGACATGCCCAGCCAAGCTGCTTGTTTTTGTTGTTTAGGGACCGTGTGTAGCACAAAGACCATATAAAGTCCAGTTCTGTGCAAGGGAGCCCGCACAGAACTGCTCCCCCTTCGTTCGTAGCCTTTTACGACTGGCCCAGGGAACTCTCGGGAGCAAGCCAATTCTCTGTTCCCTGGCCTGCACTTACAGGAAACAAGGTTTAGGGGAGGAAAAGGCAAGAACGTATGGAGGGTATAAGTTTTTTTGGCAAAGACATAATGATGGCGTGCATGTCGTGGGGATCATGATGGAGAAGTGGGTTGGCAGTGTATTAGAAGTGAAGAGAGGGAATGAAAGGGAGATGGTGCTGCGAATGAGGGTGAGAAAAGCGGTTCTGAATGTGGTATCAGTATATGCCCCACAAGTTGGGAGATCAATGGACGAAAATGAGGAATTTTATGCAACTTCAGGAAAAATCTTGTCTGAAATAAGGGAAAACGAGATAGTGGCAGTGTGTGGTGACCTTAACGGACATGTTGGTGAAAAAGCTGACGGCTTTGAGGGAGTTCATGGAGGAAAGGGTTTGGTAGTCAAAATAACGAAGGCGAGATGATACTGGAGTTTGCTGATGAGCGGAAAATGGCAATGATGAATGCGTGGTCTCACAAAGAAGACTCTAAGAAAGTGTCCCATGAGTCCGGTGGATGCCGCACGGTAGTAGATTACGTGATGGTAAAACAAAGGGATGGACCGATGATAAGAGATGAGAAGGTCGTTAGGAATGTGCCTTGCATACCACAGCACAAGCTGATGATATGTACAATCAGGTTGAGGGCACATGCAAAAAAGGAAAGGGCCTACACCCCAAAGTGTAAAGTATGGCGGCTAAAAGAGGTAGATGTACAGAGAGAATTTATGGCAAAAGTTCAAGACAGGGAATCAAAGAAGGATAAGAATGAACAGAATGTCGAAG
>JAQIWG010007946.1:0-11859 GCA_034695025.1 Chamaedrilus cognettii | reverse complement strand
GGCGCGTGCAGAATTGATATTTTTACAAATCATTGTTAACAGTACTAAGAACTATATTACACCCCCACTGCGGAGGGTGTAATCCAGCCCTTGGGTGGTGTCCAGCAAAAACTGGGAGGGTTAAACCTCACCGAGAGGGGGCTTGAAAAATTTCCTGGTGAAGGGTAGGAAGGATTAGAACACAACTATTAACTACATAGCAGATATCAGAATGCTTGCGCGGAGCAGCGCATCTGCTTGCAAGCCTCTCACACTCATCAGACAAGCACAACCAGTATCAAGAACTTCAATCACAGAACTTTGCACAACAAAAAACTTTGACTAACCTTAGCTTACTAACTTAGCCTTAACCAACTAAACTTAAAACGACCCAAACCTAACTTAAACTGGTGTGAACTATAGGAAGTCTACCCTCTGTCAACCATGCCGCACATTGATGCTATTTAGAGACGCAGCTGTCTGACACGGCCACCAGAACTGTGCGTGTCCGAGATCAAGAGCGCGCGGCCTGCATGCATTCACAGCTCCTCGCTCTGCTCTCATTAACATTGCGCGTCCTTCCCTCAAGGTCTCAAAGTCTCAAGGCTGCGCCGCACAGCGAAGCCGCTTATATTTAAAGAGCGGGTACACAGGCCATTATAGCGAGGATCATTGCTTTATATTTGCAAGTCAATAATTGTTTACGCTGCTGCTTATCTTTGCGATAACTACAGAATATTTAAATCTGTCCAACTTTTTGGTTATTCCATACTTCTGGTGTTTGACGTTGATTTTTCTGACGCGTTTTAGTAACAAGCATCATGTTGCTAAATTGTGATAAATTGACAGAGCGCTACTTTGACGCCCAGCGCTTTGTGTCATTCTTCTTTTATACCACGCTCTCCGATCGTTTCACGTGCATGTTGGAACCAAATCTTCTTGAAACATGAAGTGTAGCCTATATTCCTGCATTACTAATCATTATTGAATTAGAATACAAAGAGAACTTTACTACAAAATTGTTGATGAAAACGGCAATTACGCATATTCCCAGCTTGGTTGACGCGCTTGTTCTTACGTCAACTTTGCCTACTCATATCTTTTTAACCGCTACATGAAATTTAGCGAAAATTGGCCCTCTTACACAGAACCGGACTGTAATAGTCTCTGATACTACACACGGTCCTTAAAATTAAACCCCCCCCCCCATTATAGCGAACAATTTATGAACTGTTAAATGCGCACTGTGAGGACAAATCTTGCTCACACAGACAGTGCAGACATTCAATTGACTATTCTTTGCATGTATGCCGCATAATCTGACCAGTTTATCAAACCTTTAGACACCAATAATGCTACTGAAGCTAGGTAGCAATCAAGGCTTGACTTAGTACAGCATGGTAAGACTCCCAAAACAAGAAGGCTTCAGCATGATCATAAACATTCATTCATGTGTAGCCTAAACTAACTATTCTGTAAATGTCCATGCTTTCACACAGGTACCTGTGGCTGATCAGTCCTGCTCTACCTCTGGCCTGATCAGCCCAGACACAACACAGAACGTTTCCGTATCTTACACTTAAGATCAAACTAAGTAGAGGCTAGTGCACATTCGCTGCACTGCTTTGTTTCAAAGCGCTTTCGCATACCAGCGTCTGCTCTGAAATAATTAGAAATCATAAACCGCATTAATGATTTTAATATAATTTAAAATATTATTATAACAATTAGCAAAGAGGAGTGGACCTGGGCTACAAACTGATGATATACTGAAGACTAACTTTTATATTTGCTAGTGTTCTCAATAGAAATTCTGCTAGACAAGTGCCTTCTCGCTAGACCACAATCATGAGACCTCTGCGTACATGATAGACCTCTGCGTACATGATAGGTCTCTGCGTACATGATAGGCCTCTGCTTCATCCAAAATACGACACTTCTTGAGTCGTATTTTGTTACAGTTTAACGTTACTAGGTATAAACAAGTTCTACCTCGTCTCTCAGTCAGTGCTCTTGTATTATGTATAATTATGCTCATCCGGTACATATACACATATAACATGCTCACCTGGTAGATGCCCCTCAGACCATGCCCGCGGTATATGACGGCGCCGGCGTGGAACACGTTCCTGTACTGCACCTCCCCCCCTGCCTTGGCCCTCATGATCTGAATCTGGACTTTCGTCTTGAGCAGGTCTATGGGAGACTCGATGAGGGAGGCGACGACCCCCGTCAGCGCGCCCGCCACAAAGTACTCCCTATGCTGCATGCGCACCCCCCCCGCAGCACGCTCGGGCCCCGCCAGCAGCGTGGTGAACTGGTAGTAACTCGTGAAGAGTGTCGCGCGGAAAAACATCTGGCCGACGATGGGTGAGGCGACCCCCTTGTAGAGCCCCCCTACCCCCTCCCAGCGCAGCGTCTTAGTGAAGCAGTCGACGAGCCCGCTGTAGGTGGGGTGGGTCGAGGACTGGGTCTGCAGGCGCACCTTGAGCGTGTCGAAGGGGTGGCCCACCAGACAGCCCGCGATGCCCGCCACCGTGCCCGACATAGAGTTCTTGGCCGTCCGACGAGCGAATGAAGCATCGCTGCGTAGGGCCATGATGGGGCGGGGCTTGTGGACCTGAAGGGGCAGAGTTTTGCGTAGAGGGGCACAGTTAGTGTACAGGAGGCGGAGTGTGTGCACGGCTGGGCTGAGATGATGTAGACGTACGTCACATAGCCTAGTACGTCAAACACACGACTACATCTAGCACAAGGTCGCAGCAATCAGCAACAGCAGACAAGAACATCCGTCATCCTAACTATCAATTCATTGCGCGGTCATCTAAATGTTATCGAGTTAGACTGATGCAAGCCAGTCGAACGGTGCAGGCCTATCCAACAAAGTGATTACCGTACACCCCTTGCAGCATGCGCAAAGCGTACAGTATGCTCGGCACGCTTGATTTTCAGCGGCTATCATCAACGACATTAATGCCACATTAAGCCAGACTAAACTACAGCTTGATAGTCATTGCGATTAATCAACGAGCGTGTTAATGAGTTTACGATCGCATGCGCATCAACACTTGAACCTTAATTGTTGATACGGTCAATAGCTCTACGTACACACAGTCAGGTGCCTGGACACAAATGAGGGGGGCGCAAATTCAATCGGTGAGAACGGCAAACAAAAATTAAAATTGAAATTAGAACGGCACATACCGGGGGGGGGGGGGGGTGCTGAGTGGCAAGTAGCCAGGCGCTACAACATCATCAGCGCTCGGCCTACACTCCACCCAGCAGTGAGAGCAACACGCGGCGCAGCACGGTGCGCAGCACGGATCAGCAGTCTTACTGATCAGCAGCGGAGCGCAGCAGAACCTTCAACTTGCTGCGCACTCAAGCGTCAGCTGATCGTGGCACGAGGGTCTAGCAACAACCGCTCGCTAGCCAATCACAGTAGCGTCTAAGTCTTAGTAAAATAATTAAGTGGCGCACTCTTCCGAATGCACAATAACTGTGATTGCAGTTTGTGAAACTAACAAACCGTACCAAGATGTGGCGGCCCCATCGAATGAAAAAAATTCAAGATACACAATCATTGCAGAAGTGATTTGGGAACGTTTTCTCAAATAAACTTCGTCAAAATGATTATAATCCTCAATTCATAACCAATTCATAACTGCTTATTGCTTTACTATTACCTAAGGAATGCCTCGTATTGTCCCACAGTAAATTTGATTTGATTGGTCAATGGAAAAAATACAACTTGCGTCTCTTCATGTGAATGGAAGCAATTGATGAATGAAATAATCTCCCTGAAAGTGTTATACAGGCTGAAAGTATCAATGCCTTCAAAGGCAAGCTTGATGGCTACTTGAAGCAGGTCAGGGGATTGAAATAAGCGGGGTTGCTTTTTCCCCTGTTGAACCGTCAGTCGGGTGGGAGAGGACTGGCGGTAGATGTAAACTATGATAAACTATATAGGACAATAATTGTT
Source organism: Chamaedrilus cognettii (assembly GCA_034695025.1). Lineage (NCBI taxonomy): Eukaryota > Metazoa > Annelida > Clitellata > Enchytraeida > Enchytraeidae > Chamaedrilus > Chamaedrilus cognettii. The sequence goes on along the minus strand of JAQIWG010007946.1, from coordinate 7,898 downwards.
ATAGATAGCATTGTTAACTGGTTGCCTTAATCACTACTGGTGACGTGGTATCAATGAAACTTAACTCGTACACAAGGAAACACAAATAAACAATTGAACAATTAATATCGTGAGTAGGCCTACTAATATCTTGTCTTGCTACTAATTAAATACTCTGCAACACAAGGCACCCATCAAAATAGTAGGATACATTCACCATAAGAATACTTAATCTCTGACTCAGTTATATACACACATAATATGGACAATCAAACTGTCTGTCTAGCTGTGAACCAGAGCTGTTCTTAGCTAATTCTAACTCTTGAGTACAGTGCTGAAGGGGTTAGGACCCCGTCTGTTCGGGTTATCCGCTGCACTGCCAGACTGCGGCGGCTCTGAAACATCCAACCGCCAGCACCATGCACTACTTCAATATTCCGAACAAAGCACTTGCATGACAAATTAAACATTGAAGTTTGTTAGATACTTTATTTAGTTTGAATTTAAAAACAAAAGGTAGTTTGCAACAGCACTGAAGATAGCCAAGATATTGCATTATAAAACAACTAGACTATCCTATCGCAGCGCGGACACAAAAACAATATAAGGACAGCCCATACAAAGTCATACACAAGACATATTCATATAATTTCATATGCTTAGTTTGGATAGAGTCAGAGTATAATTGCATTGAATTTATAAGGATATGCAGCGAGGTTCCCAGTCAGTGTTAGGACATGAAGCGAGGCTCCCAGTCAGCGCTAGGACGTACCGGCGGGCACGATGCAGTGGACCCACTCAGCGAGGCTGATCAGCGAGTCGTCGTTGGAGTCACAGAAGTCAAGGAAGTGTCGTCGACACTTGCGCATCTGTTTGTCGCTGTCCTCCCTCCTCCCTTCCTTCAGCTCCTCCCTCAGCACCTTCAGCTCATGGCGCTCCAGGATCTACACCATAGAGACATTGTATGCAACTAGAGCTTCATCTACACTCACATAGATATATATGTATATCACAGAGATATTGCATGCAACTAGACCAGCTGCAGTCTTTGATACATGCAACATGGATAGGCCCAGGTATCGGCCGACCACCCCCAAATATCTGGAGACTTAGAAAAATTAAACGGCTTGATAATAAATTAGTTGTGTCACAGTCATAGAGGAGTTTATAGTTGTTATCAGACTGTGGTTGAGATTATGGACGTGGCAGGTTGCACATGAGGTTATAAATGCTATCAGGATGTGATTGTGCTCATGGTTAGTAAACAAGTTGAGGCTATGGTTAGTAAACAGGTTGAGGTTCTGGTTAGTAAACAGGTTGAGGTTGTGGTCAGTAAACGCTAAATAGGTCGAGGTTGTGGCTAGTACCAGGTTGTGGCTAGTACCAGGTTGTGGTTGGTGTCAAGGACGCTCAGTTTCCATCTCACAGCTCTCTCCTCTATCGTCTGCTCTGGGTCTGGCTCCGCTCCCGCATGACTGGACACAGCATAAATATTCATAAAAAATAGGCTCCACCCCTGCATGGCTGGACACACAGCATAAATATTCATCAATAAATAGGTTCCGTCCCCGCGTGACTGTACGCACAGAATGAATATTTGTACAACTCAACGAGATGATACCGATTACTGCAATCAAGCAACCAATCTCAAACATCTGCGTCCTGATCAATCACGTATCTACTACGTCCCATAATACTAAAAGATGAAGTCTACAAAATAGACTGCACAGTTAAACAAAATAAACAATCATAAGATGTAAACCATATGATGGATCATTGATCGCTCAATAAACGTCAACATTAAACAGTGCACAATGCGGCAGCAGCAGTAGGTCACGCGGTGCAGGTGCGAGAGCTGTACCTAGTGGCAAAGGTTCCGTTGTTGATGCGCTCGACCATATCCTGTGTGACACGGTCGAGTAGTTCCGTGAGGAACCTGCGTCGCGACGACTGGGGGCACCCTGCAACACACACACACACACACTGAGCCCCGCTCCTAGTGCCACTGGGTGGAGCGTAGATTAATCTTCTGCACTACAATCTAGGCCATAACATTATGAGCCACGTTCGAGTGAACATCTTCAATTGTAAAGCATGCACCATGTGATCACTTGAGTAGTAGGCCTATTTGTATAAAATGCACAATATAAAAACAATATATATAATAAATAAACAATATAAATAAACAATTTAAAAATTATAATATAACTATCTATATAGTATTCTACACAGACAATAATTTTTAATTTCATATAGCGCATTTTATACAAATACACAAACACATTAGAACAAATAGCACAAAAGAACAAAATGTAATAAACGCAAGAGAATGAAGAAATGATCAAAGGGGGGTGGGCGGAGCTGACTGACCCCTCTGTGTGGCGCTGTCGGTGAGGCTGCAGTTGGGGGGGGTATTGTGTGTGGAGGGGCCGGGCAGGGGCACGCCTGTCCCTGGGTCCACACACCAGCAGTAGCCTGTCGCGTTGTGGCACTGCGCGCGTCGGAACCCCCCCCCTGCGCCCCCCCCTGACGCCCCCTCGCACTCGGGCACAAATATTCGTGCGGAGGGATCAGCAGCGTCCAGGGCGCGCGCTCTCGCTCGCTCTGCCTCACAGCTGACGCGCCCTGCTCCATGGGGGGCGCCTCGGGGGGGCGGGGAGGATCCGGGGGGCGCGTGGAGGCGCCCCTCATGCGACTCCCCGGCCTCCATGGAAAAGCTTCCCGCCATGTTTGTCCGATCTGGGGACTCTAAGCAGAGCACAGAAACTTGCAGCAGCAGCAGCAGCAGCAGCGCAGCAGCAGCAGCAGCAACAACCATGTGCTACTGCTGATATCTACTAACATGGACTAAATACACTGACTCACTGCTGCATAAAGCGTCATTTATACGATAATATCACGTGACTCACTTCTGCTGATGAGTGCGAGGAATGAGTTGGCAGTGACCCCTTGCTGTGAAGAGGGGGCCTTGTCCCCCCGCTTGCGCCGCTCCCCATCTTCCCCCCTTCTCTTGCTGTGCTTTAGGCGCCCAGGGGGAAGCAGGGGGCGTGGCCTGGGACCCAGACCCTGCCCCCTCGCGTCTCCTGGGCGGGGCTGTTTTGGCAGAGCCTTGTTTGATTGATGGGCGGCATCTGCAGGCTGTAGTGCCTGCTCCGAGTCTGAGGCAATAAAGTGAAGCAATATTGAGTCTGATCCTATAAATAGAAGCAATATAGAGTCTGAGCTTATAAATAGAACAATTTTGAGTCTAAGCCAATAAAATAAATAGAAACAATATCGAGCTTGAGGCCATAAATAAAAACAGTCTTAGGCTATAGATGGGAACAGAGTCAGCGGAAATAAACATCAAGTGTCACTCACCTGTGTCTCCGCCCAAGAGGGGGCGTGTCCTCAGACAGGCCGTCCACTCGCTGAGATCGATGCGGAGGTCAGTGTTGGGGTCGCAGTGTGTGTGGAAGGTGAGGGCGCAGGGTCGGGGGGGCACGAGCTTGCTGGCCATGTAGCGCAGGTCGGTCAGCTCCCCCCCCCTCAGCGCCCCGTCCCCGTCTACGTCCAGCTCAGCAAACTTCCACGCCACCACCTCCCCCCCCGGCGCAGCCCTACGCGCGCACCAATATTAGTTTAATGTACGTTTCATCGTCCAGTCGCATCATGAGTGAGTGCATGAGCGAGCGTACGAGTGAGTGCAGAAGTGAGTGAATAAGTGAGTCAACGAAGGATCGACTTATGATCGAGTCCCACGTGACACAAGCTGAAGCGGTTTCTCAAAACTCACCCCTACATCAAGTTGGTATACATTAAGGGATATATTATAATATAGAGGCTCACAGCAAAGGGTGCCATTAACAAAATTGCGACAAATCAGTCAATGTTTTATATTTCTATTCAAAGTTATCAGGCTTTGCTGCTGAGAAAATTTGCCACAGATTGTAAAAACTCACCTCTGACCCCTGGTGTGAGAGGGGGGTGTGGGGGGGCGGGGCGCACGCTTGAACTCATCGTCGAAGAGCTTGATGAGGTTAGAGGCAAACGACGCTCTCTGGGCCGGACGACACTGGCGCGCCACTCCTCAACACAACACTCTTCTTGTGCATAGCAGCATCAATCAACACTCAACTTGTGCATAACTAGCATCAAATCATGAAGCTCACACTTAAATTGTGAATAGTACTATAATTAAATAGACGCTAACTTCTGAGTTAATAGACTCATGCAAGTTGTCCTTGTCGTTACCGCACTATACACTACAGCACACGATACGTGACACTTGCAAATCATTCTACCTTACTACTCACAGCACAGATCCGCAGTCGCCACACATCATAATTTGAATATATCAAACACACAACATTCCCTGGAGTTAAACAGCTTGAATGACGATGTCAACTAGGTACCTCGGCGCTGTTTGATTGGCTGACTGGCGCCTGCTGCCGACCTATCAGAGCCCTTCCCTGCAGCAGCAGCAGCAGCATCACAAAACTAGTTGGCTTACTAGTGATGGTTTGGTAGGACTTCTTGAATTCAGCACGGCATTGGTATTTTAAAGTGGCAAAAAACCTCAGTTTCAATATCAGTATAGGCGTATCAAATTGGAGAATCGACATGGCGACATTACATAAATTTGGGTTCATAGTGCCCAGCAGCGTATACTAAAACTATATTCACTATCTGTCTGCCTAAATTGTGATCATTCTGACTCAGGGCCATAATTTTAAAACAGAAAAAAAAACTTAAGTCTAATATAAGGTTTTATTCCTGGTCTCTGTTCAAATGCTGGTTGCATGAATGCGGAGATATTAGAGATGTAAAAGACGAACAAGAAAGGGACTGCATAGAATTGAGCTTTCAAAAATGATGATAAAGGGGTGATAGGAGTTCAATTATAGTGGCGCTGCTTCTAATTCAAATATCTTTGACAAACGATTGGGGTCAACAAGTTGAAAAAAATGCTAACAGTTAGAATTACAATAAATTTAAACAACATTTACGAAACAATGTTTCCAATTTACCTTCTAAACGAAGTCCTCTATTATTGTCAGCTTGTCAATAAAGCCTTCTAAATATATTTAATAAGAGATCTGTTTTACACCGTGAGGTTAGGTTAAGGGTTAAGGATTAAGGGCTGGGTTAGAGACCATGTCTGTGAGCGCAGGTGAGGTTGGTGCTGTGCACGGAGGACCCGGAGATGGGACGTCCGTCCACACTGACGCACCAGCAGTAGCCCGTCGCGCTGTGACACTGTGTGGGCAGGAACGCCCCGCCCTCCCCACACTGCGGCACGTAGGGGGCGGGGCCTGGTGGAGCGAGGCTTGGGGTCAGGAGGGCGGAGCCTGGGTCAGAGAGGCGGGGCCGGCGGGCAAGCGCAAGGGAGTTGAGGGCGCCACGACGCTCCTCCTCACAGCGAGTCTCACCTGCACAGGGGGCGGAGCTTCACACGGGAGCGAGGCTCTACATAGGAGCATGACTCTGCATACAATTATATCAATTCGTTTTTCTAAATCACAAAAGAACTAAACCCTGCAAACCAATAAAACAACGAAATAGGGGAGTTGATTCCTGCCGATCAACAAGCGTACAGCGCACAGACAGAAAAGACTGCTAGGGAGAATCCGGGCGCCGAAATGGACTTTAAATCGACTAATCACTTGGATCAGCATGAGGCTGACAGCAGTCTGAAGACACTCGAGTGCCTAGGGCCGCAGCAGCATCAGCTTCAGCAGCACCTCGCGTAAGTTGCTGGTGGCCATGACTTCTCAGTCCTGACAGATTCTTTTTTGAACACCTACCTGGACAGCGTCCCTTGTGAACCACCCTAACCACGGTCCGCGTCCCTCCCCCGGCCCCGCCCCCTGTAGCTCCGCCCCCGGGGGGACACAGGTAGGCGAGGCGCATGGCGCACTTGGAGGAGTAGGTGCGCCCGTCAGACGCGCACACTGGGCGCTGCTTGACACTCAGCTCGCACCTCATTGGCTGCGCGTGACCGCCGGCGCACTGTGACGTCATCGTGACGTCACGCCTCGCCCTCTGCCACAGCAGCGTCGTGGCATTAATACAGCAATGTGTCTGTAGTAAATGATCTCACCATTCATTTCTGCAAATATTTAACAAAAATTATAATTTTTGGTCACGTAATATATCGAAAATTGATCGCTAGAACGATATTTTGGGGTCTCAATTCTGTTATCCTGTACAATGCACAGACTAAGCCACCTTTGCAGGTCTACCACTCAGATCCGTCCGATCGCTCTCTGGTTCGTATCAAAAACAGCTTCCACTCCACGCCACGTTCTTGGAACAGGGCTCGAGAGTGGATCGTGAGAGGTCTGCAGAGATGTGTTGTTGTTATTGAGAGCAGCCTCCCTCAACAGGCATCTCAAGCACACGAGAGATAGGCTCCTTGGAACCCTAGCTCAGATAATTACTATAGCCTACCTCAAGCGCAAACAATTATTGTAGGCATGGGATGTCGCTATAGCGCCTGCCCATAGTGAATTTTTTCATACAAAACCGACCACGGCTAGACTAGCTAATAAAAGCAGAAACAGAAGATCCCTATGGGCATTAAAAATAGACCCACTTACTCCTCAAAAGCCAATTAGGCATAAATGATACTTGTTAATATAAGAAACGTGACAAAAAAACTAAGATAGGCTAATGAAAACAGCACAACGTTACCAGCAAAAGGTTTCAGACACACAATGAACTTCGATCAAATTTAGGGTTATGGTTAAATAGGAGACAAGAATTAAGAAGCAAATAGTCCATAAATCCCAAATGCATAATGATAATCGACAACAGTAATAGTCGGCATGCCTGCATGGTGCTGAGCGCAGCACTGCCCGCAACCAACAGTCCACTGTGGGGTGTCGAGTCGTAGATGTTCGTGTGTTTCCCGTCCCGCCCTCCCGTCTGTCCTTCTCTGCGCCCCTCTGTCTGTTCCTCTCTCCGCCCTCTTGTGTCTCCTGTGACCCCGGAGACCCCCCCACTGCTGGGAGCTGCGCCGTGCACAAGGACAAAGAGAAGGCAGCAGCAATACAGAGAGAGGGGCAAGCTGACAGGCAGACAGACGGAGGGACACCGGGTTGGTGCACGTCCCATTGCGCAGCAAGGTGCCTCCACGCTGAGCCGAGACTTTAATATTGACTAACTGCCTTAATCCATGGGACCAGTTAGCCTGCTGCCTATAATAGTATATACCAGTCAGTCCTGTACTGCAAGCCTACGCGAGTTGTACTTCTCTGTACAACGTGAGGTCGGTAATCCCTTCTATGAGGCTGTTGCATCACAACGCAGCGCAGACATTGGTCTCGTACAGACAGATATACGCACTACGCACTGTAGGCAGTCCCACACTGACTACGCATTAGCCCATCCACTTAGCCAATTAGCCACCAGACCAAAGATATCAACATAATCCCGTCTGTGTGGGAGCCTGAGCGAGACACGAGACGCAGACTGGCCCACCAGCTCACTCTGCAGTTGACTAACTTACCACTCGTCTATCACTCAGTTGACTAACAAGTGGCAGCAGCAGCAGCACGTTCATCAGTAACTGGTGCCTCAGTGAAGCCTACAACTACTTCTAGGATGCTCAGTCGGCTCGCGCTCGCTGCGCACACTGCATGCAGGCCATAGCGTCTGCATGCAGCGCGGCCTGGCCTCCTGTGCGCTGGCCGTAGGCTAGGCCTACAGGCTACACCGCTACAATAGTGGCTCACAGTAACTGTTGTTGCCAGCAACTGTTCTCAGCACTAGACGCCCTCACCCACCGCCGTGTGGAGGGTGAAGGGGGGGCAGGGAGGGCAGCAGCACCCCGCGTTCTGTAGACTCAAGCCCTGGGACCAGTGGTTAAATTGAGGCGGAACGCAGCGGAACGGCGTTCCACTTCTTCTTTTGCAGGCGGAACGACGTTCCACTGG
>JAQIWG010007945.1:0-11859 GCA_034695025.1 Chamaedrilus cognettii | reverse complement strand
TAATGCACGTGGTGCGACCACATTTGTACATTGTACAAATGTGGAAGAACCTAAAACCCGCACGTTAAACTTTTTTAGTACATTTATGTGGCACCACGTGCATTAAATATTTCATCGATTGCATTGATGAATGAAGCGGTGGAGCACGTCAGTTTATCCTGTGAAGTTCTTAAGAGCTCTAGAGTAATATAAACTTCGAAAGTGCATGCCCCTAATAACATAAGGCCCGAATCGAGAGGACAGAGATGAGAATGGTGAGATGGATGAGCGGGGTGTCATTAAAAGAGATTGCCGATCTTGAGAGCTAGAATGGGGTTGGAGGCTGTGGGGGAGGTGGTAAGGAGAAACCGACCGCGATGGCTGGGACATGTTTCGAGAAAGGAACCGGTAGATTGGGTGCGAAAATGTATGGATCATGAGGTACCTGGGAAGAGACGTATAGGGAGACCGGAAGCGACGTGAAAAAGCTTGATAGAGAAGGATATAAAAGCTAGAAAATTGAGACGTGAAGATGCAACGGATGTGCGTGTGTGTGTGTATGTGTGAGTGTGTGTGCGTGTGTGTGCGTGTGTGTGTGCGTGTGTGTGCGTGTATGTGAACAAATTAATAATAAAAGTTGAATATTCTAATTTGTTTAATTGACTGATAAATGCATGTGGTAGGCTATGTAATCATATATCCCACTACGATTGCTTTATACACGTCATGTAGATGTAATTTCTGGATTGAATTGAAATTGTGCACATAATATTCGCACAATATCAATTCAATCAAGAAATTAGATGTCCATGTTGCACGGTGACGCAGGGCATGACGGAGGCCAGGTTTACGCAGGGTCTGCCTCTAGAATAATACTTTTATCATTAATATCCTAACATAATTTAGGCTTTCATTGTATGCATTGCATTCTGATAATCCCAGGCTCACGCACTGATCTTTTCTGATTTTATGGTGCGACGAAAGGTCAAAGAATTTTATTATTGCGTGACTAATTGCAATGAACTGAGCTGTATCCCCCTATCAATGTTCCTGGCGTCAAATAGGCTGCTATCCTGTCAAAAATGCCTTTGGGGGGTTTTAAATTTAACCATTAGCGTCAATAACACGTGTTCACTATTTTAAGAAACAATTCAGCGTTTTGTTTGTGTTTATTTTGAATACACTTGATTCGTGGCCTATATCTAAGACGTATTTTGAGTTGTGCAAATTGCGAGTCAAAAATGATTATCTCGAAATTGGTCATATTCTCTCCGTCTCGGCAAGAGTTATCAAATTATAAGTTATGGGATTGAAATAAGCTTAATTAATAAGCTTAATTAATAAGCTTAATTAATAAGCTTAATTAATAAGCTTAATTAATAAGCTTAAGAACTAAAACAAGTTCCATGGTACTCTCAAAGCTGACCATGCATTCTTCACATTCAAAACCGAGCTCACAATCTAGTATCTATTCTTAGCAAAAATAGTCTATTCTTCATCTATTCTTAGTCTATTCTATTCAAAATAGTCTATTCTTAGCAAAAATAGCTCAAATGACGTCACATATCTCTGCTCAAGCTACAGGCATAATTACGTCATCAACAACTAATCGCTGCGTTCAGATCTAGAAGAATAATTGCTCATCATCGCCGTAGTTGCAAATCTTTCCTTCACAGCATTAAGTCTCTTTCGCGTTACGTCTATGAGAGATCCGGCAAATTTGCACATGTATTCGTCCACGATTCTGCTAGGTTTAATTATTTTACCGGATTTGTCAACCGTACTCTTTGATTTCGTCCTATAATGATGCAACAAGGCATCCTTCGCATCAACATAGAATCCCTCCTTTGCACCTTCCGTTAGCTTCCACGCATTATGAACGCCCATAATCGTCACAAGCCGGGGGTTTACGATGCACTTCGTGCGAATAAAAAATTCGGATAACACTGACTCGCGATTGGTGGTTAGCAGAGTTCTCAGTCGCAGCTTTGTCGCAAGCTTAAGGTTCGTATCGTTAGTTAAGTTTGTCCTGTTGTCCCAGTCGCCCCTGAAGAATACACTTCGGACCATGAAGAATGGAGCGCTTGCCTCTAAGTTAGGACGAAGTGCACACTTTGAAGCTTTTCTTGCAACGTTGTCAGATTTCGAACTTGATTTTGTGATGTTGTTTAATTTGAAACTAGCTCCGGTAAGGTTTTTTAATTTTGAACTAGCTCCAGTGACGTTGTTTAATTTTGATCTTAGTCCTGTGACGTTGTTTAATTTCGAAATAGTTCCCCTGACGTGGCTTACTCCTAAACTTGCTCCAGTGACCTGATTCACTCTTGAACTAGCTCCAGTTACTCTCTCTACCTTTGAAGTAGCTTCTGTGACGTGGTTCACTTTAAAACTAGCTCTAGGCCTACTGACGTCATCAGATTTGAGACCAGCTCTAATAACGTCATCAAACTTCGAACTTGCTCTGCTGACGTCATCGGATTTCGAATTTCCTTTAGTGACGTCGCTCATGAGCTCCGCCCAGGTGTTGCGTCTCCGCGGAACGAGCAGTTCGTCCAGATCGGTAAAGACGAGATAGCGAGAGGAAAACATGTTGCGATACAGACAGTCGTTGATGGCAGCCATCTGGGCGTAGTAGTGCACGTCGATGGGTATGCTTTTTGTCGAAATCTTAGAGTCACCAACTCGAACAGGAACGTGCCAAGGAATCAACCGCGCTATCCCATCCGCCTCGTAGCTGCGCAGGTAAGGCTCGATGTCCCTTCCAGTCGAATAGTTGTAGAAAACGAATCGCTGTGCGCCGAATAGCCTGCTCGTTTCCATCATCTCTACAAGTCGATAGTAGTCGTTAAAGGTGTGGGTAAACGGCGGGACGCACACGGTAAAGTTCGCTTCGAAATCGAAAGATGGCGGATTTTTGTCGCTTGCCATGTAAGGTGGTGGATTTTTGTCGCTTGCCATGAAAGGTGGTGGATTTTTGTCGCTTGCGGTTAAAGTTGGCGCATTGCAGATGTCATCACTTCGTACCACCTTCAGTGTGACTTTGGGCTTTTCACACTTACGCAAGGAAAAGGACACTGCGTAAGGAACGTTGGGACCTTGTGGTATCTGACAGGTGCTGTACGAGGCGCTGTAACTACAACAGAAAAGGTAGCATTAATAATCTTCGCCGAGTTCCGTAAATAAACAACCCAAAATACGGATCCAGTGGGGGTGGTAGGGGGGGTGCATCCCCTCCCCACCAGCACGAAATTTTTTTTTGTCGTAAGAAAATAGTTTATAAAACACCTGTTTAGTATAAAAAATGTCGAATGCATTGAGTTTTCTCAATTGATGCTTCAAATTTCAAGTGAAATGCAAGCAGTCCAGTTCGAAGAAAGAGACGAGCATTTTGACAAGAGAAGCCTCTGAAACTTACAATCGACGGCAAAAATGAGGCAAGGATAGTTCTGGAAACAAAACTGTAGGTAGGCATAGGTTGCGGAGGCTGAAGACGAAGGCGACTCTGAACCACTGTGTGCTGCATGCGTGCAAGGCTGCTCGATAGATTCTAGTTAGAGCTCCGGGCCATGCAGCTATGGGAAGCGTCAAGTACAATTGAATTAGAAAGTCACGCTGGTTTATAGGCCTGGGGCCTCATTTACATACATTTTTTAATGACTATCCAAACTTTTTTCTTTTTAAGTCAAAAGTTAAGTTTAAGTTAAAACAAATAAAATCCAATCGCCGACCGCTGTGACGTCATCATTCGGTTCGCGCGCGACTGAGCGGAGTTTCCAATAAAAAAGATAAGATTTGCATAAGATTCTCTTAAGACAATCTTAGGACTAGGATTTGCATAAGATCCCTTCCTGAATGAGGCCCCTGGTTTATAGTATTACAGTTGATTGGCGATGCACATGGATGAAGTGTTATAGGCCCACAGCAGAGTTCACGAGGATAATCGGTCCAATTACGATCATTAGGGAGCGGGCTAATAATTGTAATTCAGTCGAGTTAACGGGGTCGGTCTGCGAAAGCAATAGAGTTGCAGCTGGCGTGAAGTAACAAGTCAATGTATAAGTCGGTATATAAGTCGGTATATAAGTCGGTATAAAAGTCGGTAGTAAGTATATAAATAAATATACTTGTTATTAAATCGGATAATGGAGTTAAGATAGTTAATAGGCATAATCATCTCACAGGCTATCACACGATAATCAGATACTTACCATTAAGCTTAGAAGAGATCGTAGAACAGAACAGAACAGTTCGGTTCAGAACAGAACAGTTCTGTTCTGAACAGAACCGTTCAGTTCAGAACAGAACAGAACAAAACAGTTCAAAACAGAACTACTGTTCAGAACAGTAACTTCACAAACGTAAGAGTAATTTTTTTAAATAATTTTGTTACAAATCTCTCGGAGAAAAATCAGAGCTTGAAAAAAAAATCGAATTAGGCTTCCTCGCCTCCATGCATGCAAACACATACTTGAAGCCTTGGTTTTCCTTCAAGATGACGAGCTCAGCTCCGACGATCGTTTCCCTTTCATAGTTTCTGAACCAAACGAGACAGAATCCGAACCTTGAGACTGTTTTCTTGCGCTGGTAGTGGGACGTGATCCCGATGATGACGACGCGAGGTGAAGAGGGATCACGCGGATCGTAGTGCGCGGAGAACAAGAGCAGATCTTTGTTCACCGTCTGCCACTCAAACTTCTCCTCAATGTCCTCACTGGGGCGAGGAAATGTTTCGACGCATGTTTCAACTGTAATCATACATTTATATCAGATTTCAGAAATGGAGGGGAGGGGCTTTTAGAGAGGGGTGCGTCAGAAATTTCAGAGTGGGTGTCATAAAATGCATGCAGATAATCTGAATTTTCGTGGCTACAATGCACTATTTTCTTTGTGATGCAAGTCATCACATAGGAGGGCGCTGCACAGAGATTTTTCACGCCATTCTGCGAGGCGCTCCAATTCTGATTTTTTGGGGGTGACCTCAGAGACTGAGGTGGGTACAGGGGGGGGGGAGGGGTGTTGGGGAGGGGGGGTGTAGATAAATCCCTGGCTTAATTTGTATGCATCTTCTGTTGTTCAATTTTTCCCCATAATCTACTCGTATATGACCTAAGACGCTTACCTTTCCAGATTAGTAAGCCGGATAATGAGTCGCTTCTGTGAAGCAGCCACGCGCAGCCGCATACAAAGAGGAGGACCAGGTACAGGCCTATTCTGTTGAATTTGAGTTCGTTAATAATACTCATAGTGCACGCGTAGGTTATAGTTAAGTTCCGTAGTTTTATTCCGTTAGGCTAATCATCTCTGATGCTGCGCGGTACAGAAGAGAGAACATTCGCTGGATGGGAACTCGTAGGCCTATAGCTGACAAAAGGAAAACGCGCTAGCGTTCTCTGCCGCTGTGGATTTTTCGGCTGCTGCTGCTGCTGCTGCTGCTGCTGCTGCTGCTTCTACCGCTGCGGCCGCTGCGGCCGCTGTTGTTGCTGCTGCTGCGCTGCAAATGGTGTCATTGATCGCCTCTCTGGCGCCCAATCGAAGACACGGACCAAGCAGAATGAGCTCACTGCCGTTCTCGCAGCTGCGTGGCACGACACATTTTGACAATGCCAGTGCTCACACTCACATCTGTTGTAATTTTTAAAAGTTGCCAGAAGTCGTTCGTCATTTTTTTTGTCCGAAGCTGCATTTTTGTATTGTCTAATTAGGGCATAACTCTGCCGTTGATTGATGCTAATTTGTGCCGTGGTAAAACCGAAATGTGCAACAGTGAAAGCTGATTGCGAAGCTGTACTTTTTCATCATCTTCGTTGCTTCATAAACAACATAAGAAGTGGCAGACTATCAACAATTGACATTATGCCTGAAGCAATGAGGGCAGACCGAGAGGGAATCGAGCTCCCTGAGGCGGCCGTGGACACTTTTGGGCTTGTATGTGTCCACGGCTACACTTCACTTAATTTTGGCGCAATTGAACAATAAAGTTGCAAATGACACGAGTAGCGAAAAATATGATAAGGAAGACAAGAGATGCGGTCAATTGCCTGGGAATTAAAATAACTAAACGCCAATTGCAACCGAATAAGAGTTGTAAATAGGATCAAAAGTGATAAAATGTGTAGAAAATCGTTGGTGCTCGACAAAACAAATTGTTCGCTCCAGCTTGCCGCTTTAATCTGAGCACAAATCTCATCCGGTCTACGCAGCGACCATTGCATGATTCCCTCGCTGGCTATGAGTCCAATAATGAGCACTGTGACTGCTGCTGCTGCTGCTGCTGCTGCTGCTGCTGCTGCTGCTGCAGCTGCAGCTGCAGCTGCTCCATCGGAACTAAATATAACCACGAGGACTGTCCATGGCCGGATCCAACTCATGATTTCGAGAGAGGAGGAGGGGAAGAGGGGGGGGGTGGGAATATTTTAACGTGCAGTTGTGAATGAATGCGGAGTTTCAAATTGAATTGCGCGCGCAGTTGCAAATCTGAAACTATGCAGCTATAAATTGAGGGGTTACAAATTTAAACAAAAAATTCGTCAGCATCAGGGGGAGGCTGGCTGAAATAATTTTCAGTTTCGTTTCTAGGATTTAGCATTTTCACACTTGAGGCTGTTCCACATGGGTTAATAGTTGTGTAGCAACTAATTAATTATCGAACAATTTCCAACAACACGCACAGCAGTGAGGAAAGGGAATTCGTAGGTCTACTTTTTAGCTCGTCTTAGAGGAGACAAAGAAATTGATTGATCAGAACGGGAGGTTTTTGGCCCTCAAACCCCCCCCCCCCCCCCCCCCCCCCGCTTGTATTTGCCAGTATACGACCTCCGCAAAGGGAGTTTATGGGCCTTGATGGAGCTGCGTGCACGCTCGTGAAATTGCAAATTAGATCAAATGTTGACGCAGGCTGCTGCAGTCTTCTTACTACAAAGGATAGTCGTCGCGATGTGAACAAAATTTAAAATAGACCTCGACGCCTACGCGTGGTAAGCTATTAATCGCTAAATAAAGCATTATCCTGCGCGCCATACGGGCGCAGGTTATGAGCCGCAATGCAAGCACTGGATGCAGCAGCGGCTATTGAACTGTGACGGTGTACGGGAAGAGTGCGATTGAACAGGCTACGCGCACAACACGTTGTGCCAGTATCGATTTGGCTTCGGGGCGTAATGCCTAGGGCTTGCTATGGGAGAATTCCAAGCGCTCGCTAGCAGAACATTCAGGTTTTATCATTTCGATCTAAAACCGTATAGGCTGAGAGCGTCAGCTAAACGGACTGGGCTATAGCCTGCCATAATTTTTCAAGAGAGCCGAGGCCTACAATCGCGCAAATGTATGGCCCACGCTTATGTTTGGGAGAAAGAAGTCAGAGCGCTCGCTATAGCAGGCTCCGGGTTTTGGCATTTTGATTAGATCAAAGTCAATTAGGACAGCCTGACCTACAATCGCGTATGCGGGTCATATAGGCTTAGTCTATATGACCTACTTTATAGGCATACTGTTACATTTATAGGTATACCTATAATGAGAGGATATAAATAACGAGATATGTATAAAGTAATAACGAGAGGAACCGCAGGTTCAGACATTTGGGTTATGCGCTTGGCTGATAAACCAATGGTGCGAGGCTACCATCTGAGGGATTATGACTGAACGCCTCTAAGTCAGAATCTCGTCTAGAGTTCATAGGCATACGGTTGTGTTTCGGAATCACAGTCTTGCTGCTGAAGTAGGCCTAGGCTACGTATACGCCCCTATTGTAGGTCAAGTACGTGCGAATGTGTGACGTATAGGCCTGGGGCCGTAAAAGGTTGGCATTCGATATTTTTAAAATCCAAAGCGGAAACATTTTTGAAGAGATCAGCCTAAGCTCAGTCCGTCGCAACATTTACCGTAACAGATGTTAGCGGCTTGTGTTGAAAAAGCGATTATTTTGTGGCCGTATAAATACGCGCCCACTGATGAAACTAATTTCAGCGAGATCGTGGCAGCTTACTAAGATCTTCCATTTCTGGCGTTCTAAGTTTCTCCTCGATGAATGAAAGACTCTAATATTGAAGGAACGCTTACATGCAGCTATTGAGATACAAGCATGCAGAGATAGATAGTCCTATTTTGAAGTTGGAACTTTCAACTAACAGCGCCTAAAACGGATGCGATCTTTAAAGACGCGTTTCCACATCGTTTAGACTACTTCTGCGTCCCATCTCCTCTTCTTACGTTCCCACAACTCTTCCTGCGTTCCCACACCTCTTCCTGCGTTCCCACACCTCTTCCTGCGTTCCCACACCTTTTCGGACCAACTGTATAGCCACAGCTCGTGGCAAAAGCCCTCTCGGGGTCACCGGGGATCCATGGAGACCCAGGTCCAGACCCGGACACAGCCGGACGCCTACTACCGGACTACAGGAACGCTTGCGGGAACAGCCGTGGCCCCCGGGGGACCGGGGACGGCGTACAACGGGGTCGGGAACGGACTAGCGGCAGCGGAGAGTCAAATACACAAGGTAAGCGGTGTGTTCTGTCTGTGGCAGCACTCAAAAGAATTGATCATATAGAGTTGTGCTAAGATTCATTGAGACAGACCTTGTCCCAGAGGGCACAAAAATAATAACTTGTTTAAATATCATTGAATATGGCATACAGGCCTAATTTTATTAACATGATTTTTTATATGGGCTTAAGAAATGGACAGGCACGGTTTGGATTATTGTCTGAAAAACTTTCGTCAGCAGAATCCACGCCCCCCCCTAGCGAGTTCTGTCTCCAAGAAAAGGAAAGTCTCTTGAGGCAAACCTTGTATAGTAGTTAGGCCTATGAATCGACAAGCCCGTGAAATTTTAATTTTGACCATAAATATGCTGTTATGAAAAACCTTACGTTAAGGTCTTGTAAGCTATAGTATACCCTTTAAGAGCAGTTTGTCACCCCTGCCCCCAATTTGCTCGGGCGCCCCTGGTTTGAGCCCCGCGCCCAGTGCCCTTTTGTTGGTTGGCTTGTAGACGATCCTGGTGGGGGACAGCGGCGTGGGCAAGACGTCCCTGCTCGTCCAGTTCGATCAGGGCAAGTTTCTCTCTGGGTCCTTCGCAGCCACCGTCGGCATCGGCTTCACGGTCAGATCACTCAGAGTGTATTTTGAGGTTTAGAGTCAGTTGTTGGCCGAACTATCGAGTAAGCTATCGCTTGTTAGCATTTTGAGAAACATTCTTTATTTACTGTTGTTACACATGGCCCTTAAACCCGAAAGAGAGTTCTTCTATGCCACATTAATTATGAAACCCTATATACCCTATTTTCAGGTCACAGGTCCCAGTTTAAGTGCTGGCTCTATCTATGGCCGCTGCGGAAGATAAAGAATTCAGAAGCCTCAGCCTGGTTTATAGCAAGCGGCTCTAATTACAGTGTCGGGGTAATATTGGAATGAATCGCTCGCAGCGTGAGAATCGCTGAGAACTGAGATCGTTATACCCTCTCGTCGATCAGCGTGGGAGTCAACATTGTTTTCGTTGTCTCCCGACAGCCCAGTGATTAACGATTATACCGAGCAACCCACACGCTGCGCGACATCATTGGTTCGCAGCGTGACAACAGGTTCACGACGACATTGGTTTACTAACTTCATCATACAATTATTGTAGGCTAGGCTACACGAACCGACTGGTTTATCGCCTGGCCTTCACTGCTCGGATTATAATCGGCATTGTTAGCTAGCATTCAGCTACATCGTCAATTGGATTGTCAGCATTGCCCCAACACAAATGTGTAAGAGAAGCCATTCCGGGCGTTGGGACTGAAAGCTTCACAATTCGGAGATGGAAGAGTAGTGTGCTTGTGACAAACTCGCCAGGGAATGAAGCAAACGTTATTAGTGATTAGGTCAAAGTAGGCTACATGTAATCCTCCTTTCTTTACTCTTCGCGAATTCATCTAAGCCCTTTAGATTTGCCCGCGGGGGCGGTGTGGGGAGGGATCAAGAGGTAAAATGAGAGATTGAGCACTCTCAATTCCCCCTTGGGATTTTTGTGCAAATTTTTCTGAGAAAAGTACTACGGGGGCGCCACCGGTAGACGTCACTCCGGGCGCCAGAAATCATCGTCGCCACTGCCCCCACCACCTACCCCCCTGCCCCCTGTCCCCCTGCCCTCCCCCTATTAAATATCGTCCATCTCGTAGGCGCGTAAGCGCTGCAGACTGGCTGGCGTTCACGCAATATGGACCGCTGCAGTGTTTCCCATGCATGCTAACCGCTCATGTCTGTGTAGTCCTTGAACATTTCCAATTCTGGACTCAGGCAATAACTCTGGGCACGATTGCGTTGACGTTATTTCTGTAAGAAAATGAGACGAACCTTTTTATAGTCCATTACCGCTGTAGAAGAGAATACAGCGAAGTGCAATATAGGCTAGTAATAGTAAATAGGTGCGTCTTCTATTATAGGAGGCAGTTGCTGCAACCATATGGACCAAAGAATTTAGAATACTATCAATCTAGAAGGGCTGCGCCAGTAATACAGCTGCTGGCGCACATGGCACCGAAAAAGGGAATGTCATGTGGCAGCAAAATGGAGGCGTATAGACTGTTAGATGGGCTACTATTAGAATCAGGCTGATTCCCACTAATTAAAAAAATTCTAGAATCACGCTGATTCCTCCTGTTTAAAAAAATTCTAGAATCAATCTGATTCCCACTGATTTCAAAAATTTTAGAATCAGGCTGATTCCCACTGATTAAAAAAATTCTAGAATCAGGCTGATTCTCCCTAATTAAAAAAAATTCTAGAATCAGGCTAATTCCCCCTAATTAAAAAAATTCTAGAATCAGGCTGATTCCCACTGATTAAAAAAATTCTAGAATCAAGTTGATTCCCTCTGATTTTCAAAAATTCTAGAATCACGTTGATTCACGCTTTTTTAGCCAATGACAGCGTGGTTGAAATCAATTCCACCATTATTTCTGTCTCTGACAATCTCCTTTTTGTGTGCATTTCAGCTGGGATGAGTTTCTGTCTAGATTTCCAGCAGTAGTTCTATTAATTATTTGTGTTTAGTGCTTCAGTGCCCATTTACACACAATGTAGTATTTGCACCGAAATCATCAGAGACATCACAGTTTTTGAATGAAAATTGTCCGTTTGGCTGAAAATGTTTCTGGAAATATGTATGTGTGTATGTATGTTATTGTCTGCATGTATGTACGTTTACTGCACTTGTAACGCACCAAAAATATATCAGTCATAAGATGGAATAATCATAATTTGCTTCAATCGTTGGTGTGGAATATGCCCTGCTGTTACGCACAATTGTGTACGAATGCTTCAGCCAATGGCATGTTGCGAAACTGTGTCAGAACAAGGTCGTGGCGGTGGACGGGTTCAAGGTTAAGTTGCAGATCTGGGACACAGCGGGACAGGAGCGCTTTCGTAGCATTACACACGCGTACTACCGCGACGCGCACGGTACAAACACTTTTTGCTTGTCTTTTAAAATCAATTTTTTTTTACGTATATTTACTTAAAAATCAGCTGAGTAAATTTTTGCTCTGATGAACTTCCGTTAACTAGCTTCTTGGCGTCTTTGACGTCAGAAGGTTAGTCCCAAACGCCAAAAAAACGATCTCCGTGCGTCTCGCGACGCTACAAATTCCCCCCCCCCGCTTTGGAGGGCCCAAAATTGACTTTTCGGGGAGGGGGAGGGGCCAACGCACCCTAACGCCCGCTCTGAGAATATACAGAGTGGGGCATAAAAAAACAACCCCCTAGCGAATTTGCGATAACTCGGCCAAAAGTAAATATATTACCTTGACATTTTCAGGGATAGTAGCTGAGATAATTTGACACAAGGTCCCCAAATTTCAAACGAAAACATGAATGCGTTCCAAAGTTATGAAAGTTCT
>JAQIWG010007944.1:0-11861 GCA_034695025.1 Chamaedrilus cognettii | reverse complement strand
TGGAGGCGATCTGCACTGACCTGCCGCAGGCACCAATCGACAAAGCTGTCCTTGCCTTCAGGAAAAGGCTCAAGGCCGGCATCAGCGGAGACGGTGGCCACTTTGAGCATAAGCTTTAGTTAGCCAGTGAAAGTCGGCCCTTTTCAGGGCCACCAAATTATTCAAAGGGAATCAAAGCGCTTCGTTACTGAGACGCTATTTCGTAACGTCAAAAACTCAAGCCGCTTCAACGGGTGGTTGATTTCATTTTTCGATTTTTTTTACAAAAACTTTCATAACTTTTGAACGCATTAATGTTTTCGTTTTAAATTCTGAGACCTTGTGTCAAATTATCTCAGCTACAATTTATAAAAATTTCAAGGAAATTTAGATACTTTTGGCCGAGTTATCGCGAATTCGCTAGGGGGTTCTTTTTTTATGTCGCACTCTGTATATATGCATACGTTGACATTGACTTGATTGGCAAAATTGCAACGTGCATAGTGCAATAATGGCTGTCATACAACTGGTTAGAGCCTGAGTTGGACTATTGCTGTTTCAGGATCTATATCTGTATACAATGGCTACTATAGACTCAATCCCTGTCTCAATGAAAGCTGGGACCCTTGAAACGTTGTCATGAAAGACTCATAACCCGAGCAATGAGCATTCGTGTTGTCCAAAATTTAATAAGCGACAACTGCAATTATTAAAGAATCATAAATAATATCAATCCATATAGCTGCCCCTGTCCGCTATTTATATTGACACCAATTTGGTCATTTGCAGTGAAATGGTAATAATTTGTCAGAATTTAACGCGTTTTAAAAACAAGCACTGAAAAAAAGTTTCTATAATTAATGCGTTGTTGTGCACACTCCACTGGAGGAGTGTATACGTAGCGTAAGCGTACATGTACAATGTACATGTACGCTTACGCTACGTATACACTCCATATACATGTACATTGTACATGTATGCTTATGAGATTCATACGCAAAGAAAGTAAAGCGTTATGGCTAATTATGTCGGTCACTCCGTGCATTCTTTGGCAAGGTGGTCTAAATAATTTCTGTGTGCCACGTCCTCAATGACGACTTTGGACGCCGAAACGGACGTTAAAACTCAGCATTATTGTTATTTTATTGGTGACTTGCACAGAAATCTAAAGCCTAGAATGCGCATGCGTTAGCTGCACAATTCTGCTAAAAGAAGATCTTTTTTTACCAAAAAGTGAAGTTGATTTGAATTATTGGTAATCGTTGTTAATTATTGTGATTGGATTTGAAAGGGCCATGACACTGTCAATCAATTGCTGACTGTTGATAATTGATTTGGCCCACGGGCCAAGTCCCGCTCCCGATATCTTCATACGTGCCTCGATATGCAGACTGTAGTGATCCCCCTTGCCACGACCACCCGGGGAGTCGTGAAAGGCGACAAGGGAATGGAAGCGTTTTATTGTTTCTCATCGAGTCACTGAGCCGAATTTGAATCCTCCTTGATGAAAAAATCGGTCCGTAATAGGGCCTATCATTTAGATTCTATCATTAAGCTTCTCCCAAAGAACTACGATCCTCTGTAATACGCATTGCTTTGTACGACGGCAATCATGTCTGTCGTAAGCGTTCTCCCGCAGATCGGGTGATGTCCGTGTTCTTTATGACTTAGGAGTCCGAGCAGAGTCGACTGTGCTGACTGTTGATAATTGGTTTATAATTGGCCCGCGGGCCAAGCCCCGCCCGTTATCTCCATGCGTGCCTCAATATAAAGAATGTAGTGACCCCGCTTGGTGACTTGCCGTATCCAACACTGCTCTATTCGTCAATGGGTTGAACGGGATCGTACTCAATCCGGGTCGGACTTAAGGGGGGGGGGGTGATATGACAAAAGATTTTAGGGGTTGTGCCTTCGAGCTGCTCAGATATCTATTTTAGAAATGATTGCTTGCCTTTATGACCCATTTTTGAGGTAGACGTACAATTTTTAGACTGTTTTAAGCGGTGCGTTCTGAGAATTTCAACAACAGGAGATGTCGATGTGGCTAGAAATGGATCGCGCCAAAAATAGAGCGTCAGAAAACGACATCATTTCTTTGGCCGGTACAGCGAAGCGCAAATGGCTCTGTATATATTGCTTTTTCAATACGGCTTAGATAAATATTGAGAAGATAGAGTTCCGGGGATTTCTGATTTATCTATTATATTAATTTTTTTTATTCATCAGAGAGCACAGTACACAATACAAATAGAGATATATAAATAGATAGTTCAATGATAGGACTACCTAAGGCTCCCTATACACTGCTGACGAGTCCATAAGTCGCGCTCACTAGGCTCCGATCCAAACAATGATATGCCAGTCTTTACAAGAGATAATTGCACGCATAAGCAGTCACAGCGAGCGTTAAAATGATAACAACTCGTGTTTTGCTTATATATATATACCAAGATATGCTAAAGAAAAGAAAAGAAATATACAATGGGGTACTACACAATTATATTGAGAAATAAAGGCTATCGCTACTTTAAAACAGAAAAAACAATGATTTAAAGAATGTTAACATTATGATATATGAGATATTAATGCTTTAAAAAAGCCTGAAGAACTAGTTTCGGCATGAAATATTATGGTAGAATATGGTTAGTTTTAAAAGCAAACGGGATATTTAAATAGAAACGTTATCGGCAAGCGGCTTCGCCATTTTGGGAGGAGCGGTGGAGGGGCCTGATCCTCGCATTGTTAACGTTCACTAGCCTCAACTTAATTCAGTGTATTCAGCTACAGAATTGGTGTCTTTTAGAGATGTTCTATTTGAGTGCGGATCAATCTCATTTCACATCCGTCTTAGTGGCCTGTCAATAAGTGAGACCGAAGCAATTTCTTACTTTTGAACTATTTTTAGGGGTCAAATAAACGCTTTTACTGACTTTGGGGGCCCTGGGGGGTCATATCCCCTACATCCTCCGAGCACTGCTCTCAGCGCTTCGAGGGCGATGTCGAGAATGCTTAGTTCACATGCAGAGTTCCGAGAATGCTTAGATTCACATTTAGACAAGCAGCAGCTAAACCCCTGAATACATGCGCGGGCTGCTGAAAGGCTGCGTCGGTGACACACGGTAGTACGTTGTGGTATTTTACTACGGTCGGGGAAGGGTTTGAATCCCATTTGCTCAATTTTGAGCATCCCTAGCTTAATGCGTCAACCCCGCTGGCCCTTCCGTACCCCCCCCTCCCAACCCTCTAACTCTCGCTCGGCGACAATCGCGTAATAGTAGATGCATCTCTGAAAATGGTTGCTTCGTTGCTTTTTGTAGCTTTTTTGTTGCTTTAATGAAAAAAATGACGAAGAATTTTTTTTCATTATCTTCTTATTTCTCTAACGTCGCAGATCTTAACGAATAACGCACCCCTTAGTTTCAAGGTCTGAGAAGAATTGTTCTCCCTCCCTCCGTTCGTGAATCTGTCTATAGCTGAGAAATAGTTCTCCACGGTTGAAAACGTTGAACCCTTTAGCCCTCTTCGACAAAAATCACCATTCAGTAGTGATCTATATTCACCACGTATACGCCTATCTGGGCATTCGTGTCACCGGAGTTGCATCCGATACGGCTGTGGGTATACGGATAACAATCCACATTTTACTAACGTAGGCCTACAACGAAATGCAATTTTGAGATTTTTGTATATGAGACGAGAGTAATAATTATGTAGAAGAAATACTAATGTGCCTGTAGGCTATTTAGCCTATAGTCAAGAAAATAAGTTCAGATTTTGTTTTTCAATCAGCATCGTGCGGTCTGTCTATCTTTTCAGATATGGGCACCCCCAGGCCGGGGAGCAAAGAATTGGTTTGCAGCTCAGAGCTCCCTGGGCGAGTCACAAAAAGCCACTAAACAAGAGGGAGCGGTTCTTGTCACAATCTGGTGTGGCCGGCTCTCTTGCACAAGACCGGACTTTTTTAGCCTTTTTGCTGCACACGGTCCCGAAACTACAAAAATATCAGATGCTGGCGTGAGACTAACTACTCGTTCACTCCTGCGTTTCATTGCTGAACGAGATCATATTTTAAATCAACTCGAATCATGAGCTTGATTGTTCGCCTATCAACGCGCGTACAAGTACATGGCTCATTGACCACGAGATACAAACACAGTGGCAGGCTACACCTCGTGTTGGCAATCTTTCTACTCGACCGGATGATAGATGCAACAATAAATGTAAAATATACATCTATTGTAGTACAGATACATAGGTCTTTGACCTACTTCGAAATCGGATATTTTCGCATTTTCAGTTAACGATCGTAGCTTAGAGAGGGTTTGGCCTATCAATGTGATAGCAGTGTGATGATAGTCATGCTAGTATAACTCCGTGGTGATAGTCATACCCGTATGACTCCGTTAAGTGATGATAAGTCATACCCGTATGACTCCGTTCAGTGATGATAGTCATACCCGTATGACTCTGTTAAGTGGTGAAAGTCATACCCGTATGACTCTGTTAAGTGATGATAGTCATACCCGTATGATTCCATTAAGTGATGATTGTCATACCTGTATGACTCCGTAAAGTGATGATAGTCATACCCGCATGACTGTTAAGTGGTGATAGTCATACCCGTATGACTCTGTTAAGTGGTGATAGTCATACCCGTATGACTCCGTTAAGTGATGATAGTCATACCCGTATGACTCCGTTAAGTGATGATAGTCATGCCCGTGTGACTCTGTTAAGTGGTGATAGTCATACCCATATGACTCTGTTAGTGCCGTTACTATCGTAGCGGCACTAAAGGGTATGACATCGTATATCCGTATCACGCCGATACCGGTTAACCCGTCAAGTGCCGTTTTCAAATTTTGCCCGCAAGCTGCTAAATTATGTCATTCTATTTTACTCTCATGATAAGGTCCCAGATGACGTCACTAGTACGACTAGACGCCGAAACGGACTCCAAGCCCCTTATTATTGTTTCTATTACTCAAAGCGCTAATTTCAGACATGTCTATCGTGGGGGGGGGGGTGAATTTTAAAAATGTTTTTAAATAAACAAATTGAAGGGAGAATATTTTTTGTTGAGAGTGGGGTAAAATCATATATTTCATTCTTGGGGAGTTTACAAAGGCATCCAAATTGCAGTACCACTCAGGGCACATTTTCATAAATTTTTACTGGGAGGGGGGCATTTTACTGGATAGGGGCACTTTTACGCTTAAATTTCTCATAAAGGTCATACTTCATTAAGCTACAGCTTTGTATCTACTTGCACATTGCAAATGGACTCTACCTAAATTTAGTAGCCACAAGGACCAACTGTTCGACAGTCAATAATATTTTTAAAATTCCGGAAACGCGGACTATAGCGCAAATACACTAAAAAACGTAATATGAGCTCAAACATGGCAAAAAATTGGGGGCAAAAGGCGAAGGGCTGGGAGGCAATTCATGAGGGCTGGGGGCAATTTACCACCCAATTTGTATGGTAAAAAATGCCCTGGTACCACTTAGACTGTGCGAAGCATCAAGTGTACATCAGTAACTCTGCATCACTTCACTGATGCGAAGCACGCTGAGGGTTAATGAAATGAGAAGCGAGGGAACCAGTTCGAAGCAATGCCGCAGGGTCCAAGGTCACTTATTCATGAGAAAGCGCCACACGGATGCTCGCCAATATACTCGTATGATATCGAATATCACAGCATAATAGGCCGGGTAATAGTTGGATGGTAAATCAACGTTATCTCGACGTGCAGCACCAGCCAACTGTTGGCTTCTCGGTAACAAGGCTATTCGTACTGTCGGCGATATACCACAGAATTAAAGTTTCGATAATCAAAGTTTCGTAATGCATCGTTGACATCCAGGCCAGATTCACCACTGATATTGACCTTGGTTTATGTTACAATGTAACTAAATAACAATATAATCAACAAATCAAGTTTTTTGAGCCGCATCGGGTCTAAGTTTACGAAAATGCTCCATCGCAAACTAGGTGCCCCAAACGTTATTTCTTAAGTATATTGGACATTTTGTCATTTTAGGAAACCTTTTGCGTGTCATTTTTTTGTAGTTTATCTGTTCCATGAAAACATGTTCGCGAAACTTGGTTTTCGATCTTTGACATTGCATAGTGTGTCGGGCGCATAATTGTGCTGCGCTTCTGTGTAGCATCGCAACACAGATAAGCCTCACTCTGTCGCCGTAGTCGAGAGCGCGTGACGCTTGATATCCAATCAAAAGACAAAGCTGCAATTCAGCCCAATCAGTGGAGTTGAAAAGACACTTTCTGGAGTCCTAAATCGGATATTTAAAATTCCGTTGATTGTAAGTGTGATAGTCAGCCTCAAAAACCTTAGACTTTTCGTCTTTATGAATTCTAAAGGGACATTTTAAAAGGAGTATTGAGATATAAAGAACCCAAAAAAGGAGCCTAAAGCCGCTGTCGCCATAGTCGAGACTGCCCAGCTGAAGCGAGTTTCAGATCACACCAGCTAATAACGCACGCACTCTATAAGCGGTTTAGATGGAGCTACATCAGAACTCGATTCAGCTCGGTAGTGACAGCTATGGTGACTCCAGCCTCGGCTGACGTCACTGCTCATGACGCCATGACGTTAAATCACAACGCGCGTCCACGATGCGTCGCGATACTGCGCAACGTTCGTGACATATGACTACGCGTCACATGGCGTGACTACCCGTGACGCGGGACGCCAGGTGACTGTGACTCTGCGTGACTAGACGACGTCCAACGGACGCGTGAATAAATGACATCGGTCTCAGCGACATCCCTCAACAAGCAGATGCGGACGCCGAATTCTATTTCCGGAGTATTTCATCGAGAGGTTAGCGCTCACGCAGATCCGAGTAAAAAAGTAGGGAAATCGGCGTCAAGTGGCATTTGTCCAGGGGCGGCTGCAGAAATTTTTGATTGGGGACGCTGCGCGACGCTAGCATTTCTTTGGGGACACCACTGTCTTTTTGTGTCTCAGGCGGAACTCACGAGCGGGGGCGGGGAGGGTGCTGACAGACTTTTGTTCAAACGGATCATAATTATTCACATTCTTAACACATCTTTCGAAACACACTTCTCTTAAACATATACCCAATTTCGCCTATTTGTGTCTTATCAACAGTTACTATAACAAAATATTGGTGTCGCCAAATCAGAAAATATTGGGTACGCCAAGCCTTCGATTGGGAACGCCTGGCGTCATGGCGTGTAGAACCGCCACTGATATTGTCTCGACAGGATTATGCAGCGCACTGCATCTTTTATCGTCACTGCATGATGACCAATGTGATCACCGCACCGCACCATGTGCGGACCAATAGAGTCACAGCTTACGGTGAATACCCAATGCCGAAGCTGATAAAAAGAATATTTCTGCGTTTTGCTCACTGCTGTGACCTAAAAACGCAAGACCTAGAGTGTGTTCAGAAAATGGTAAACATTGTAAAGATGACATTAGATCAAGGTTAGCACACTTGAAGCTGTGGAATGTGGATTATGGATATGATTTTAAACATAAATAGAAACTAAATTGAGGAGTTAAAAGGGAGAACAAAACAAAAACATGAAGCGAATTGGCGATGGATGCGTGGAGAGGTTTTATGCCAGAAACCCAGTTTTGTTGTCCAGACTTTTTGAAAGGAATCGAGATCGAGAACCAGACAGTTGTTGACACTGACGTCTCAAGATCAAGCCTGAGACCTTGTAATTCAGCACAATCGCGTACAAGTTACATCAGGTTTCGAAGGTTTAGATACCTGATTCATGCTGCATGAATAAAAAAAACACGATTGGGTTATTCATTAGTCCTATTGCTTTCAAGCACACTGAAAATAGTAGGCTAGCATTAATGTTTTTGAAAAGCATTAAAAAATCATGATATCAACAGTAGACTGCTAAGAAATTAGAAGGAGAGGACCAAAAGATCGGTCCTAGATCTTGATCTAGACTTTTCAAACCGAGACCTTGTGAAACTCGAGACCAAAACCCTGACCAAGACCTTGACCAAGACCACGTTCTTGACACTGAGATCTCGAGACCGAGACCGACACAAAACGATACAGAACGAACCCGAGTACACTCGAGTCTCGAGACCTTGGTCAAGATATCACACTCTACAGGGAGCTGCCGCTCGACAGCAACGAGACAAAACGAGACACGAAACATTTTTAATTTATCGATCCCATGCGCGTCTTATCTTGTTTTAATCTTCGTCCCTCTCCCCCGGCCTAACTAAGTCGTGCATGTATGGATTCAGTTTCGATCAAAAATATATGAAAATCCTATAAGCTTTGGGTAGAAACTGTTAAGGACTATATATAGAATAACATAACACATCTGAAGATGAGACTACAGACAGACTGAGTCCAATACGTACCTATTTCGTGTGATTACACCTGTCCAGTGCTCCCCTATCGCACAGTAACATACGATAAGTGTTCAATCAATTACAGTGCAACGACACAGTGCTCACCTATCGTGTAGTGACACCCGTCCAGCCTGATGATGCATGTCTGCTTCCGAAAGGGTTTCTCTCTCAGTGACCCTTGTGTTCTACTGCCTGGGCATGATGCCACATCTCCGGCCTCGCTGTCGGCCAAGAACGGTTTGATGTCCGGTTGTGCGTGTGGATACTCGTCAGCCTGCGCGCCCCCCTGCGTGTTTGTGCCTTCCCCTTGCTGCGCCGTGTCCACCCCCTCCGCACACTCCCACCCCTCGCTCCCCGAGCTCTCTTCCTCCCATTCGCCCTCCTCCCCCATCCCACCCATTCCTTCTTCAACTTTTTCCGCTCCATCACCCACTTCCACCGCTATCTCATCCATTTCCTCCGCTGTTTCTCAAACTTCACTCACCTCGCTTGCCTCTTCTGTGTGTGGTTTTACGTGAGAGGTTTAGGCAGACGTCCTTGCCCGCGCCCGTTATTGGCGAGCAGACAGGAGGGGAGACCTCCGTGATTGAGTCGCGCCTATTGGTCGAGATCCATTCCCCGGGGGTAGGCCTACTATGCCCCTCTAGACGAGTTTTCACTCTGACATTTTCTAGACAGCATACCGGTGTATATTGATGTAAACCGGTGCAAATGCTGCTTGACAAGTCACCGAATTGCCGGGTAAGGGACGTTCACCGTGACTATAGGCGCGTCTGTGAGCACGTGACTGTACAGCCAATCAAGACTGCTCCCAGTCGCTAGGATGCGCTGCAAGGCATCGACAGTATTAGGATTATTATAGGCTACAGCGTCATGCAAATGCTCCATCTAGAGTTCTAGACCCACAGTTGATTACATGCGTCAAATAGCCAGTTAGCTCAGTCTTATAGTGCATGCACACCTTTCGGTCAAAACGAAGGAAATTCATCGTGGCATTCGTTTGAGAGAATAGACACGGTATCGCTGTGTGCTCGCGCATTCGGTCAAACGAACGTCAGCCGTCGTCGTTAAGGTCACTGTGACTTTAACAAAAAGAATGCTGCATGCAGCATTCGTCGTTAAGGATCATGACGTCAGGTCTGCGCGCCAAGACAAACGACCGCACGCAGTCCGCGGCTCGACGAGTTCTATAGTAATCAATACGGACTTTAGTCCTTAACGACAAAACTGCCTTCATCTTGACCGAAAGGTGTGCATGCACTTTTAGGCTAATGCTTCTAGCAATAATAGGTGACGTGCCTAAGTTTAAGTAGCCTGCTCTTTGGGAGCCTTGCTATTAACTAGCCAAACTATATTTCACAGACGGCGGCATAGGGAGACGATTACTTGATCGAATTTGAAAGAACGGGATACAAGTCGGCATGAGGTACAGATTATAGCCTTAGACCAACCGTTTCCAGCATACACGGCGTATACGCTCAATTTTTGTTTTCGATCTGAATGAAAGCTTTTGTTATTCAGAGTTGCGGGCTTTCTGTACTAGTGCCCAAATGTTCAAAAGGGGCCCTATTGCCTCAACCCTAGCCCTGTATACTGCGTTGCATGATAGCAGTATCATTCTGTCGTCGATGGAATGCTGCAGCGGCGTAGACTTTCTAGTGCAACGTGTCCAACGTCCGTCCACGGCGCGGGTCGGCCATGGACAGGAATACTGAACGTCGCATACGAGGTGTTCAGAATGCTTGTCAGTGATCGACCAGGAGGGGCGTGCCCCGGGCAGCCTGTTTAGTATTGGAGACATTGCTTTTGTAAAATTACAATCACTTGCCTTTTCCATACGTTAAGCAGCCTAAGGTAATTCCAATTAAATCACGCAATGTTATTAATGTGATAATTATACGAATCATCTTGATGATCATCATCATTTACGTTTTACGTCCACTTTTCCGTGCTAGCACGTATTAGACGTTTTCAACAATGCGACTCACCCGGCACAACTCCTGATTCTTCGCTATCTCTGTATTCATGCCTCACTCGATCACTTTACTATCTACTGCCTCCCTTCATGTTTTCTCCCCCTCCCCTTGCCCCCCCTTCACAACTTTTCCTTTCACATTTATATATCTACGTGCTGATACCCGATTTTCTTTATTCGTGAATAAAGAAGATTGGGCACCAGCAGGTAGATGTGTTAGACATGTCAAAACCACCAATGCAGGCTACTCTGAACACACTTTGTTGACTTTCCTTTTAGTATTAGCGAGACACCCCTTGATGTCAAAATTGGTCCAAGTTCAAGTTTGTCCAGGCACTTCTCACCCTGGCCGTTGCGGCTTCCTCTGCTCCCCCTCCGGACCAATTATATCTCCCAGTTAACAGTAACAATTAACATGGTCAATGCTATACCCCTCATCAAGCTACACATGCTTTAAACCGCTGTCTACACCATTGATACATACCGAACACTGAAAATGAGAATTTTCATTCAACCTGCCTTTGATTTTGCTACACTTTCTGTGAATTCACTTCCTGCTGTTTTGTGTCTTCCTACACTTGCAATATTGATATCAATCTCACTCCTTTTTGTAATTACCGGTCAAATAAGAAACAGTAATTTAAGCGGTGAACCGTTTGTTATCCATGGCGTTGTTTACAGGTGCCCGTGGCGTCATATTGGCGCTAAACATTTAAAGGAGAAAGTAAACAAATATAATATAAATAAATTAGTTAAAATTAAAGATGGCGGCGGACCCTAACGAGTTGATGGACGCGCTGCTCGCTCTCAACCCCTCGGCAGTCGTCACTGACGGTAAACTAATATTTAGCAGCTATCACAAGTGATATGATATAATAGTGAAAGTCTGCATTGATTAAAAATTGCTAATTGAAAAATGCATATAACTTTTTATATATTATTATATATTTATGCATTAACTTTCAAGTGCCGCCTAATTATTAAAAGAATATGCGGCACCCGTATTTATGCACAATTCGCGTATTTTTATATTTTCCTTCGTCTTTCTTTTTTAATGCTGTGTTGAATGCGATCTTTTAGTTCCGTTTCAAAGAATTTTGCCAGAAAATTGTGTCAATTAAGTTACGAGTTACATGAGTTTTTTGTTGCCATTGTGCATTTTAAATTAATGAACATAGCTTTTTCTTGTATAATGTCTTGCCGCAACTGAACTACGAACTAATTTTGATGCCGCATAGGCGTAATTATGTTCTAGACTTCAAACTTTAGCACACGAGCTATTGACTGAAGGAAGACCGCGTATTGAACACTTGCCCTATGGATAATGGACATGAAATAAAACGAAGCAAATATTATATTAAAACAAAAAACCAATATATCTTGGTTTAGAAAACGAAACTTATATAGGTGTGACAGTATTAGACTAAATCTAAAAAACAATGGAGTTTAAATTATTTATTGCAATTAAGGTCAAGTATTTCATTATTTACTGATATCATTACTGCACAGTGATTATTTTGCAA
>JAQIWG010007943.1:0-11861 GCA_034695025.1 Chamaedrilus cognettii | reverse complement strand
AGAAGAAGAAGAAGAAAAAGAAGAAGAAGAAGAAGAAGAAGAAGAAGAAGACGAAGACGAAGACAAAGACGAAGCTGATCTACCCACCGGCAGGAGGTATTTCTAACAATTTTTGATCAAATTAATGTAAAATCTAAACCAAACTGTTAAAGCAGGCGGTCGAATCTATACTAATCTAAACTAAGCCTTCCTCCAAACTAATCATAAAATAGCCGAATTAAGTAAATACTAAAATTACCAGCATTTCTCTACTGCACGCGCTTCGAATCTATGAAGCTCAGACAGAGGTGCCGACAAGGTTTAGCTGCTGGGGGGGAGGGGGGGGTGGCCAAATTTTCTTTTTTATTCAAAATTTGTTACTTGGATTGGCCAAGAAATATCTTTAAGAAATGTTTCCCCGCATGACAGTTTTCCCCTTTCCAAGCGGGAGGGTAGTATTTGATTCTCTCCAATAAGGGTGGTCGAAATATAAAAGCAGGGCCCATATAGTAGTTTAAGCACATACAGCACTTTTAAATTAGTAATATAATAATGAAAAAGATGTAAGAAATTGTGAATATTTTGCGAAAATCAAGACATACTTTCAAATGCGTATAGGCCGTATAGATATTTTATGGACATTTTTATTCGAATTATTTATCCATGAAAGGTTTGGAGGGGCAAGTAACATGTTGTTAGCTTATTTTGTAAGATTTAATGGGGGTCATCAAGGGCTTGGGGGGCAAGTAATATTTTGTTTTGTGGGGCTTTGCTCCCACAACATTTCTTGGAGGTGCATTTGCCCCCATGCCCCCACCGTACAGGCGCCATATTGCGCCCTGATCAGAAACGAATTAGTATACTAGTATTGGGATGCTACCCACGCTGACCTGCAGTTGCTTAGAGTACAAATCATTGATTATTTATCTCAATCGTCACAGCTAATTTATGCAATTAGCGCTAGAAGCATCGTTAACTAAAATAATGAGGGGGGCCTTAATGTAATGACATGGCAGTTATCATGGCAGTTTTATTACCCTCAGCTAGTCATAGAGATTATTTCATGAAAGAAATGCTGTGTTGACTTGAAGTGCCGGCTTATGGGCCGTCCATAAAGTTTGTCACGTCCCGGGGGGAGGGGAGTCGACAAAATCTGACTTCCATGAAAGGGGGTTATGCGTGGCGTCGTATTTGAAATTTTCTTGTGTTTTAAGGATTGGTTTAGGGTATGAACTGTAATAGTTATACGTAAAAAACTCTAGGGGCCTCATTTTTGTGGCCCACCCTGTAGATATGAGTATTGAGTCCAGTGATGCTATTGCTTAGGATATATCACTAGATTTATGGATATTCCACTGATTTATGGATCTTATTTTTAATGCAATCCCCATATATCTGGGGACATTTTTTTTTAGAAAATGGCGCACTTTATAATGGAAGCTGGGGACATTTTAATTAAAAAAATTAATCTAGAGAAATTTTTGGCCGAGATCCCCATAATCTAAGCATATTCCGCTTTAGCCCAATGGTATCATTGATTGCATCCTTCAGTTGGAGTAATTATTGTACTTGCTGCAGGTCAGTGCAAGACTGCCAAGGTTGTGAAGCGACGTCCCGGGACTTATGACGTCAGCAGCTACATGCCCGAGTCTGAGGGACCCTGTCACGTCGACGTCACCTACGCGGGACAACCCGTGCCGCACAGGTGCGCCGTCTGAATTTAGAATTAATGTTAATTTGTTAGCTAGCTTGTATTTGTTTTGTTATTGTCTTTTAATATTTAGTAGCGATCGCGTGGGACAATGAGTTTTGACTTTTTGCCAATCGAATCAAAGAAAATTGAATACAAGAAATACAAAATACGAATATTCTTACAAAATTTAAACTGCTGGATATTGAAATATCATAAATTGTTGTAGGATCAATGTTTGAATCTACTTTGCTGCACAGCATTTTATGCAATGTACGTCTTCGTAGACTATGACGTCTACGAATGTCGAAATGAAAAATGAAATTTAAAAGACAAAAAGAGAAGAAAAGAAAGCTGAAGTTCAAGCTCGTTAGCTTTGCTGTTTTTTTTGAGAATGTTTCCATCTGTGTTCAGTCCGTTGTGACGGAGGTGTAGCCCGCTACCATAGACCTCTCCAAGGTTGACGTCAGCAAGGTGGTCGTGTCTGGGGATGGCGCCAAGCCGACCAGTCCCGTGCCGGCCAGCGTGCCCGTGACCTTTTTGGTGGACGGGTGAGCAGCAGGACAGGCACCCGTCAGCGTCGAACTCAAGGCGAGGCTTTGCAGTCATCATCATCATCATCATCATCATCATTATCATCATCATTCATGCTCTACGTCCACCCTTTTGTGCTAGCACATGTTGGACGTTTCCCACGATGAGGCTCCCCCACAACTCTCGATTCTTTGCCATCTCTCTATTGCCTATTTGTTCCTTATTTCATCTTTTTTTAACTTTTGCTTTTGCTCTAATATGATGGTCTGCTATTGCTTGCCGCGCATGCTGGTACAGTGTTGGAGATAATTGTGATTGAAGGCCCAGTTATAGTAGTCATTTCTGCGCTTCTGGATAAGCTGGCAATTATCAGAATGACTCCAAGACGACTACATTTTATACGAATCCAGGTTGGATCAACATTGAAACATAATTGACTCTACCACATCTTCACTACAGCCAAACAAATAATTGATCCTGGAGCCTGACTCCGCCCACCCAGAATTAGCGTAGGCCTACTAAATGCACTCACTGACTAACGACTAACTATAACTAGGCCCGATGATTGCTCCAGAATTAGAACTGTCATCTGATGCACCAATCACGGTTTTTGTAACAATTAGATTAATAATAAAACATGTTAGATCCGTTTGTAGGCGTGGAGAGACATGGTGCAGGTGCAGAGACATGATCTCAAACGCCTGTGACGTCATTCTGGCAATGGGTCCGATTGTGGGCCAGTGTGTCTGATAATTGCTAGCTTATAAATTGACGCTTACCTATGGTGAAGGAAGATGTTCGATGACTCCCTGGACCGCGAAACCGACTGTAAGCTCACTATTGTGATTCATCATTTGAAATTATGTTCTGTGCCGCTCTCTTGCACAGAACCAAACTGCATATAGCCTTTGTGCTACAGGCTATTGAACCACCATCATACGGATGGTGCCTAGACGGTCCCTAAACCGGTCCCTCCGAATGCTACACACTATAGCTATGTCCCTAAAGTAAAACAAAAAAAAATTGAAATTACCTTTGTCTTGGTTCCATCAGAGCCCGGTGGGAGGCAAGGCGGTGAAGCCAAAGATAGAGCCGGTGGGTGATGGGACCTACCGGGTGATCTGCATCCCCGAGGACGTGGGAGAGTACACCGTCACAGTCAAGTACGCAGGAAAGGAGGTCACGAGCTCACCTTTCAAGGTCAAGGTCGTGCCGACTGGAGACGCCAGCAAGGTCAAGGTGCCAGATCAGTGCGGAGCAATGAAACCCTGATAACATGGTCGGTCTCTAATGGTCGTGAAAAAACAGGGTGGACTGTGGACCAATGAAAATTTAGAATTATTTTAGTGTCGACCAATGAAAATGCAGGTAACTATGTCGGTTTCCACTAATGAAAATGGAGGTGACGACTACGGATCGAATGAAATGCAGAAGAAAGTCAGTATCGACCATTGAGAATGCAAACTACACTAGCAATGGTGGCTACGCTTCAAATTGTTTCTCAATTTTAAGCTCTCAAAATAAAATTCAAAACTTTACAAATTTTGAAAGATTTGGTAGGCTAAGATTGCTGTCTGGAGGCAGAAAGGCAATTAGTATGACATGCGTTATGCGTGACAGTTTAATGCGTTGTTTCTACTTTTCCAGTGGAAGCGGTCAAGCGCAGGCTGTCCGTGGGGGAGGAGTCAGTGATCACCGTGCGCAAGGAAGAGCCTGGATATGGAAACGTCACCTGCACGGTAGGGTATAGGAAGCGAAATGTAAAAAAACCGAAGCCTCAAAAGCTTTTGGGGCTTTGGTTTCGGAGATGTGAATCCGTCCTTTATCCTTTCGCTGGTTTCTGACTCTTGAGGCGGGAAATTTGCAGCTTTGCTCCTGGTTGTTAGGAAATAAATTTTCAGTGCTAGAAGTTGCTGGGTGAAGCACACATCTTGGGTGAGCGGTGTGATCGATCTCGGCGTGATTGATCTCGGCGTGATCGATCTCGGCGTGATCGATCTCGGGGTGATCGATCTCCAGTAACCTACTCGCTCTGATGTATTTAGTGCCTGCCAGGAATGAATACTTGTTGCCAATTAAAGAAGTGCGTTAGCATTTTTACTCCTTGCTAGAATAAATGCTCATTGCTAGGTAATGAATACTTTCTGCGAGAAAACAAATAATAATTGCTATTTAGTGAGCAGCACTGTTACTCGCCGATAAGTTATGAATACTCGTTGCCAGGTGACGCGTGCAACAAATGCTCGTTGACGGGTGAAGAATTCTTGCTGATAGGTAACAATACTCGTTCCTAGGTAACGAAAGCTCCTTGCTAGGTGACGAATGCTCGTTGCTAGGTGACGAATGCTCGTTGCTAGGTGACGAATGCTCGTTGCTAGGTGACGAGCAGCACGGTGACCACGGAGACGGTGGAGGCGCTAGTAGTGGACAACCATGACGGCACGGTGACCATCAGATATAGGGTCAGCAGATTCAGCACGCCGGGGGTCTACAACGTCGACCTCAAGTTTGAAGGAGTCCCCCTCCCTCAAGGCCGCATCGTGCAGATGGTAGGACCTGTTAACTTGGATTTATAATAAAAATAGATAATCATGGTTTTTAACGTCCATTCTTATGCGATACAGGCAAGCCTGTAACTCCGCGTTCATGTTAACACAGGTTAGACGTTTATATTGAAGCTGGGTTTTTACGGCCGGATGCCCTTCCTGTCGCCAACCAGAATAATGAATTACTCTGGACGATGATTATCAGCTAGCAACACTTGTCTTGCTGAAGGGCCTATAACGCATGGTTTCATAGTTGTCGGCACCGGGACTCGAACCCAGGTCCTCTGGACTCGAAGTACTTTATATATCCACGTAAATGTGATGCCGAGAAAATTGAACAGAAAGTACAAATAAGCTACTCTATTATTACGGGGCGGGTTTTTCAAACACAGATTTAATGGTTGTTTAGGATTTAGCCAATGCAAAATGATTGGTTAAATCCTGAACCACCCTTAAATCCGTGTTGGAAAACCGGCCCTATGGGTGTATATAATATGATGCGCAAATAGCGATGCCGCAGCAGCACAATTAACCGATCGGCCTAATGCCGCTTCGTAACCCCTAGATGGATATTTTAGTTAAAATGCATTAGCAAGATGGCGCTATTTTGAAGCCTTGTCGATCATTTTTCTTCACTATAATGCAGCGAAACCCATGAGGTAATGAGCAGGCGAATATCTGCACGCGATGCCACAAACTTTAATTACATCCAATATTCATCCTCTATAAAACATCCTCTTTAACACATCCTCTATAAAACATCCTCTATAAAACATCCTCTATAAAACATCCTCTATAAAACATCCTCTATAAAACATCCTCTATAAAACATCATCTATAAAACATCATCTATAAAACATCCTCTATAAAACATCCTCTATAAAACATCCTCTACAAAACATCATCTATAAAACATCATCTATAAAACATCATCTATAAAACATCATCTATAAAACATCATCTATAAAACATCCTCTATAAAACATCCTCGATAATGCAATCGGTCAGCAGGGACATCATGCTTATTTGTCACGACCATTTTTATTTATTTTTCATGAACATTTGATGGCTAAATGATTCGTATGCTTTACTATTACTGTGTAACAGTAACTGTGTAGCATTGCGTAACGTCATCATCGTCTGCTCAAGTCCAATACAAATCCTCTAATCCGATACCGGTGCCAACGTAAGCCTACATGTCCCACACATGCATTACATATACATCAAACATACGAACTTATGTATACATGCAGAAGTTTGCAGATATAAGTGCCAAATAGATATACTTATCCGCTGTATATATCAACCATTTTAAATATGGTTGATATATACATGATAAATATGGACGCGATATAAACTAACTAACCTCCTTTTAATCGTGTAATCTGGTAATGTTCATGTCTTCACACAGGTTTACACGCTTTTGCCTGCTCTGATCTGGACTGCTGGAGCTGGGCTTTTACGGCCGGATGCCCTTTCTGACGCCAACCAAATAAATAGTTATCTGGCACGGGGTTAACAGATAGCGACACTTGTGCATTTAACAGCCATGCTGAAGGGCCTGTAACGCATGGTTTCATAGTTGCCGGAGCGGGGACTTGAACCCTGGTCCTCTGGACTCGAAGTCAGACGCCTTAACCACTACACCACAGCGCCTCGCTGTGATATATGAAAAAAAAAATGATTACAGAAATCCTCGCAAACTAATGACAGTTGTTTCTTGACTTTCGTCCCAGTTAGCGTACGGAAAACATAAAAAATCACCAACTGACCCAATGTAGAGTGACCCTATCTGTCTGTTCTGACTTTGTGAATGCTCTAGGCCAATGCTCTATTTAATATCATTGGAATGCTATATATTTTGTCCGTTAACCACAAAACATGCCTGCCAACCTTGCACTAACCGGCAACGTGTACGAGCAACTGATCAATCTCAGAGGTTGTGACTTTTTGTGAAGCCGAAAATCACTACAGCTATAAAACTACACTTTATTTTAGTGAAGGAGGAATACATCTTTTTGCGTTTCACCGCAAAATCCTTTCGCACGCTATCTATTGCTAGTTCTACATATTTTGCGCTCTACCACAATTGCACACTTTCTATTGCTAGTTCTACTGTCCACAACCGTGCCTCGCTACGCTCACTATAACACTGCTTCGCGCGCATTAAATAAAATTCTATGAACAAATTAATGTATGTATATGTACATTCTCCAGGCTTGCCGCGTTGTATTGCATTTTAACATTCTTGTTTTATCAAATTCCTGTCGAATATTACAAATACTGTGCACAAACTACTCCGCGTCAACCAATCCATATCCGATCTGCATTCACTGCGCGACTGCATGCTTTCTGTCTTCTCTCTCCGTCCAGGGTCTAGGCTCATGCTTTTAAGTAAAGAGCCATGGGTCAAAGTCTCTTGACTCTATAGGCCCTGAGCTTTAGACTCAGGGTCCAAGGCCTGGAGTAGAGGTCTAGAGTAGGATCTAGGTCTAGAGAAGACACCAATCCTAGTCTACGTTCCAAGACTCCGGTCGTTAGACTCAAATCTTTTGATTCCAGTCATTCGATTTGTCTTTAGAGTTCATCCTCTAGACTTCATGCGGTGGACGCCATGTTCCATACTCCAAATTTGAACCAATAGATACTGTCCCCAGTCTCTAGCATTTAGGATTCAGACTAGATTCCAGTGCCGCTCTTCAGCCCTCCATATCCTAGTCTGAAAATCAGTCAAATAAAAATCAGTCAATGGAGTATTGAGTCTAGAACACGAAATCTAAAGACAAATCTAAAGACTGGAATCTCTCTGTCCTCCAAACCCTAGTCCAAAATCGGTAGACTTCTCTTCTCTATTCCCTAGACTCCAGTCTCTAGTCCCTAGGCTCCAGTCTTTGTTCCCTAGACTCCAGTCCCCAGCCTCTAGTCTCTATTCCCTAGACTCTAGTCTCTAAACGCTAAACTCCAGTCACCAGTCACTAGACAGTCTCTAGTCCATAGACTCCGGCCCCTAGGCCATAGACTCCAGTCCCTAGTCGATAGACCCCAGTCCCTAGTCCATAGACTCCAGTCCCTAGTCCATAGACTCCAGTCCCTAGTCCATAGACTCCAGTCCCTAGTCCATAGGCTCCAGTCCCTAGTCCATAGACTCCAGTCCCTAGTCCATAGACTCCAGTCCCTAGTCCATAGACTCCAGTCCCTAGTCCATAGACTCCAGCCTCTAGTCTCAGATCTAGATGCTTCAACCACTAGATGCTGAACATGGCAGCGACAGTGAGCCCCGCTGCGATGATCACCGTTCCCATCCCGCCCTTCCCGTCGCCGTTCCTCTTGGGAGGGCAGCAGGGGTCGTGCACCTTCTTGTCCTTGCAATCTTCCTTCTCCTTCTCCTCCTCCTCCTCCTCCTCCTTCTCCTCCTCGCAGCGCTCCTCCTCGTCCTCGGTGGGGGGTGGGGGACAAAGACAGAGGGGGATGCACTTGAGCCCCGGGCGTGACGCAGTGAAGTCCGGCTGCACAACAAAAGTCAAATTTAAAACTTGGCCAAATGCAAATTTCAAATGCTTCTATTCTTCGTATGTCCTCCTTCTTGAGCGTCCAAGTTTCAGCGCAGTATAATGCCAAAGACCAAACCACCGCCTTCACTTTTTCTTCTCTTTTTTTAAGTAAGTAACACAATTTACAATTTTTTTTAAATTACATAAATAACAGCTCGCACTGCTGATAGTAAGTTTGAGTGGATGTTTGTAGGAGGTTTGTAGGAGGTTTGTAGGAGGTTTGTAGGAGGTTTGCAGGAGGTTTGTAGGAGGTTTGCAGGAGGTTTGTAGGAGGTTTGTAGGAGGTGTGTAGGAGGTGTGTAGGAGGTGTGTAGGAGGTGTGTAGGAGGTTTATACTTTATAGGAGGCTTGTAGGAGGTTTGTAGGAGGTTGTATGGAAGCTACATGTACATGCAAGTGATGACGCTGGTTTTTTGAGTTCTGGAAGAAAAATGTAAATAAATGCATTGGGAGGAGAAAAAGGGTAGTGGCTAGCAGGAATGTGCTGAAAAATGTCCGTCAGCACCCCCAAGTCAAAGTCGCTGCTCAGTCGAGACATTTTAACCACTGAATTTGTCAACATGAAATATAATAAACGAGAACTGCACGCAAACAGACATGAATCAGCTAATATTGAAATATCTGATTGAAATATCCAACCTTATCCTCATTCGTTATCCTCTGTCCAAGGCTCCCCCAGCAGTGGCGTAGTCCGATTTTTTTGCCGACCGGATCAAATTTTTAACGCCTATTTTATTCTTTTATTATTAGACCGCTGTAACAGGGGCATACCCATTTTTTTACCTGGAGCGATGTTCACACATTATTGGATTGTCAGAATATCAGACAAAATGTGCGCATAGCGCTGCATGGCGAGCAGTGTTTTTTTTCGAAATTAATTGTGAAGTCTCCATCTGGCGCTATAGGAAAACTGCTGTCGTGCCATGTAGCCTCCCCCTTCTCCCCCTCCCCCCCTATAAAAAAATCAACGAATTTGGACGAATTGGAAACGTGATTAAAATCATCCCGATCGGAGCAGCTGCTCCAATTGCTTCTATGTAGCTGCGCCACCGTCCCCCAGAGTTGCACGACGTATGTGCAATACTGCACAATACTTGTACAGTGTTGCACAGACGCAAGCTCTGGTAACACAATGAAATAAAATTAAACAGTAAATGACCAAGCGTTGTGGCCGAGTGGTCTAAGTCGCAGAGCTCGGATACGAGCTCGACAGTGCGTCGGTTCAAATCCCGGCCACAGCAAAGATTTTGAATCACATCGTGCACCTCTGGCAAAGGTGGCTTAAATTTGTCAGCCCTGCAAATAATTAATCATCTAGTAGGGTGGAGTGCAGTAGTAAAGTTGAAGTTGAAGAAGTAGATACTCAGTTAAGACAGACTGAAAAAAAGACAAAGAAAAAACGCATTTGAGTACAGTCCACATTTGTCTGCACATGGATCGGCCCTTTTCTCCAAGAGACTAAAAAAAAATATATATTGAATAATCAAAAAGGCAAAAAGCAATGTTCAACCTTATCGTCATCGTCCGAGTCTCCGTCCGAGTCGCACTGGTCCGACGACGACTCGCAGGGATCACTCAACTGCGAGCACGCGTCCGGCTTCGAATTCTTCTTGGGCGCCTCGCCGCACTTCTTCTTCATAGAGGCGCACGGATCTGATTCCTTCCTCCTCGCGCACGGATTGGACTTCTTTTTCGTAGCGCAAGGATCGGACTTTTTCTTTTTCGCGACGCAGCAGTTATCTGATTTCTCCTTCTTGGTGCCGCAGGGATCAGACTTGCATTTATCCGCGCAGGGATCGGGCTTGTTCTTCTTGGCGCAAGGAATGGGCTTCTTGCAGGTGTTAGGCTTGGGACAGGTATTCGGCCTTGGACATTCTGCTTCTTTGGGAGCGTCGTCTTTCTTGCAGGAATCCTTCCACTGACGGTCGCACTCGGAGATGTCCGGGCAGAAGTCGGGCAAGCAGCTCCATCTATTCTTCGGCTCCGAGGGGGGCGGGCAGCAGGGCTGGGGACAGAGAATGGGTTTCTTTTTCTTCGGGAGCGGGGGTTTGGCACAAGGGTCGCAGGGGTCGGGGGGGCAGAGGGGCTCCTCGGGGGTGGGATTGCTGCAGTTGCAGCTGCGGTTGCTGTCCCTGATGGAAACGGTGGGACAGCGTACCTTGCACCAGTCCACCACCTGCACCGTGATCAATAGGGACGCATGCACGTTGCGATTAATCGTCTGAAGGGATAACAGAAAGGGGATCAATCGGCGCGCCAGAGCGTACTGAACAATTTCAATAATCCACGACGCTGGCTGCCTGTGGCGCCTGAAATAAAAGGCTATGTGTGGCATTGGATCAACACTATCTTCAAGACGATGGCTGGCGTTGCTGTACTGAAGACCCGACCTTATCTCTGCCAGTGTAAACACATACGATATCGATTAACCTGTATAACCCGCTGAATGCACCGGTGCCCTGGGTCACGATTAAAAAAATTCTAACAAAATTGTGTCAGCTTCCCTGCTGCCTGCAAAGGCAGCCTAACATAAAGCAGAATCTGCGCACTCTAGGAGGGTCTAAACTCAGCTGAAGTTCAGGATTCAAGTCAGGTAACAAACCTGAAAAGGCCGTAAACTCCCGCATTTGAGTCAAAGCCAGAGCAATGAGCAAGTATGGCGAAGCACGTAGACCAAGTCTTGGTCTACATGTTGGGGTGGACAAAAAAACAAACAAAAAAACAACAAAATTGTAACTTGCATATGCAAATGCATGTATATTCTTTTTATTTTTATGTATATTCATACATGAAAAGAAAAGGAAAAAAAGAAGAAGAAAGTACAGACCTGCTGACAGATGAAGGGCGCGGGGCAGCAAGGGTCCTCCGACTCCGACTCCGAGTCCGTGACGCTCGAGTCAGAGCTGTGCAGCTCATTGACGATCTGCATGAGGCAGCAGCGCGCCGCCTCGCGCTGCCTCTTCAGCTCACACGGGTCGGGCGGCGCGCACTCGTCCTTCTTCTTCTTCTTTTTTGGACAGAAGCACGGCGGCGGACAGCAGGGGGGTGAACAGCACGGCGGCGGACAGCAGGGAGGTGGTGGAGGACCGCAATCTTTCTTCTTTTTCTTTTTAGCGTCGCATTCGGAGGCGTCGGGGCAGAAGTCGGGCAAGCAGCTGCGCCTCTTGGTCGGTGACGTCGCCTCTTGGGGCGGACAGCACGGTTGAGGGCAGATGATCGGTTTCTTTTTTTTGGGAGGGGGACAGCAATCCGGCGGGGGACAGCATGGAGGGGGACAAGGCGGGGGACATTGAGGAGGACATGGCGGCGGTGGACATGGCGGGGGAGGGCGAGGGGGCGGACAACATGGAGGCGGACAACAAGGCGCCGCCGGACAACATGGCTGCGGACAGCACGGCTGTTCAGCTTCAGCTTTCTTACATTTCGGCACTGGCGGCGGACAGGGCGGCGGACACTTTGGTGGAGGAGGCTCCGGCGGAGGACAGGGCGGCGGACATTTCGGCCTGGGACATTCTGCCGGCGGGCAGCAAGGGGGACAAGGCGGGGGACAGGGAGACGGAG
>JAQIWG010007942.1:0-11861 GCA_034695025.1 Chamaedrilus cognettii | reverse complement strand
CCATACACTCTAGACCTGTAGGCCTAACCCCTGCTGTAGACGTCCCATACACTCTAGACCTGTAGGCCTAACCCCTGGCCCCTGCAGCTAGACCTCTGGCCTGCCCCTGCAAGCTTCTGGCTGGGGCCCTGGCCCCTGCAGCTAGACCTCTGGCCTGCCTATGCAAGCTTCTGGCTGGAACCCCTGGCCCCTGCTCTACGTGTGCCTCGTGTGTCAGGAGCGCCAGCGCTACGACGCGTGTGTTGATGCGGAGGAGCACGCGTGTCTGCGTGAGGCCGGGCTGGCGCACGGCCGTGCACTGCGCGGACAGATGGACTACAATGCGCGCACGCGCCAGGCGGCGCAGGACGAGTGCGCTCGCATGCGTGCACACGGCGAGGAGGCGGAGCGAGAGTACGTGCGCAAGATGGACTGGCTGATGGAGCACTACGCCCTCGACCACCTGCACCCCAGTTTGCGGCGCCCCGAGCCCCCCGCGCCCCCCGCCCCCACCCCGCCCTCCGTCAACCTCTGCCAGCCCTGCGCCACCTTCACGCGCCCCGCCCCATGGGGGCCCGGGGGCGACGTGAGGCATGAGGAGGGGAAGGGGGGGCAGGTGGGGGGGCGGGTGAAGCAGAGTCTGCCCCCAGATTGCCTCCCGCCCCCCAGGGTGTACCACAGCGACAAGAATGCCGACCCCTGTCCACATCCGAGCGAAATGGAAAAAAGGATCTGTCCCCCGCGCGACGTGGAGCCCGTCAAGCCCTGTCCCCCCCCCAGGGTCCCGCAGTACGAGGTCTGTGCCCCCCTCTACAAGAACATCCCAGCGTGCCCCCCGCCCCGCAGCAAGGCTCTGAGGGCCTGCCCCCCCTCCAGCAGGGATCTTTACGTGCCCCCCCCCTGATAAAGTGAAGCCGTGTCGCCCCTGCGCCCCTGATCTGCCCTTCCCAGTCAAGAACCAGTCTGAGTAGACTACAGGCTGGTGGCCGGGTGATGGGACTGACAGGCACACAGCTAGCTGGCAGGACAGGCACACAGCCAGCTGGCAGCACTGGCAGACTGCAGTTTCGCTCTTGTTTCTGTGTTCGTTAATAACTTGGGTTTTAATGTTATTTCTGGACTCATTTCATTTCATTGCCCAATGAACTTTAATGAAAATATTGATTGGATACTCTAGGATTGTATTGGGTCAAATCAACCTCAAACAGAGGATGTCAATACATTTCATATTTTTGACACTAACTGTTGCGATATAGATCAAGTTAGGTGTGATGACACCGTGTTCAGAGTCTTCACTAGCATAGGTCGATCGAGTGCCTCAATATTAGCGTAGTAAGGAGTCAAGCTCAAAGGTGTACAAAAATTTACTTGATCCACTGTGATCCTAGAGGATTC
Source organism: Chamaedrilus cognettii (assembly GCA_034695025.1). Classification (NCBI taxonomy): domain Eukaryota; kingdom Metazoa; phylum Annelida; class Clitellata; order Enchytraeida; family Enchytraeidae; genus Chamaedrilus; species Chamaedrilus cognettii. The sequence continues at coordinate 10,487 of JAQIWG010007942.1, read as the reverse complement.
CATGTGTTGTTGAATGTTGAGGTGTTGATAGTTGTGAGGACCTACTAGTCTACTAGGCCTAGTTGTGAGGACCTACTAGTCTACTAGGCCTAGTTGTGAGGACCTACTAGTCTACTAGGTCTAGTTGTGAGGACCTACTAGTCTACTAGGCCTCGTTGTGAGGACGTACTAGTCTACTAGGCCTAGTTGTGAGGACCTACTAGTCTACTAGACCTGCACTAATAACATGTCAATAACTGCTGTTTTTTCTTCTGTTCATTCAATGCTCCGAGGTTTTAATCTGAGCTTTTAAGCTTATTTTATGTTTATATAAAAAGTGCGAAAGGACGCAGAGAGTGTTCAACTTGCAATATATAACAACACACACTCACACCGGAGTACTCTGCACGCAGGCAGTCATTGCGTGGGGAACATTGTCATCGCACACCGATGCGATGTTCTCAGCACAGTCCAATCAAATAAAACATATCAAAAATCTTTACAACGATCATGACCGCGACCGCGCGTAGAGCAAGTTGGATGCTCACCGAGTGTAACATTACAGTTACAACATCTATAACCAGCATCGCTGCTTATTGATAGTTCTAATATCTGAAGTCAATTACACAAACATGATCAGTTTTCATTCATGCGCTTCATTAGAATCCACTCGAAGAGAATCTCTCAATAGAGTTGACAGAATGCCCGCGTCAGTCTGCGCTTCAATGAATAAGTGTTCTGATCGGTCAGGGTCGTGCGGGGGGCGGAGCTAGGGTGTGAGGGAAGGGTCGCTAGGCTTGAGGTTGGAGTGCGCAGTGCAGACGCTTGAGACGAGACCTGTGACGTCACTGAGCCCCTGCGCATACAACACACCTCTGTACTAGGGGGGGGACAGAGAAGAACAATCAAAGCATCAGCTGAAAATGTAATTGTGAATTATATTTGTGAATTATATTTGTGAATTATATCTGTGAATTATATCTGTGAATTATATTTGTGAATTATATTTGTGAATTATATTTGGCAGAAAAACATGACATCAAAGTTAATGCTGTATGGCAAACGCTGCTCAATAAAGAAGCAATAACGTTGATATATCACCATTGTTTGAAAACAAAGCGATGCATTCATTCGCAAGTTAAAAAAATTAAATACAGTTAATCGGTAAAACTAGTCGATTTCTAACACTTTTGAACTTCTAAAATTTGCAAGTAAATTTTTTAACTAGCAAATTGTCAATTAAGACAACGAGCAAGTCAAACAGCATTTTAACAGGTTTTAATCAAATCGTCACAAATAAAAGAAATCAAAGCAGGAGTGCCCCCCCACAAGCTTGCTGACCCTGAGATGTCTTGCGCACCCTTCCTCAATGGCCCTCAGTCGTGCCCCCACCTGCCCTCGGCCCCTCACCACCCCCCCACGCAGCCGCTCCACCTCCCCCTGCTCCTCCCGCAGCAGCCCCTCCAGCTTGACACGCGCCACCACCAGCGCCTGTGTCATGTGTGCAGCCGCGTCATTGGCCGGCACGCCCGTTGGACGCCTGCGGCAGCCAATCACACGCTCCGATAGAAAACTGCCTACCGGAGATTGATTCACTGCAGTCTGTGTAGTCTAAATGGAACTAAATTTGATCTAATGCACATTTGACATTTATTTGAGGCTTTCAAAGAATCAGTTCTTTTCATTTTCAAATTCTGACTTTCATTTAACAATAATAACTACCTGCAATGCTTGAAACTAAGCTTGGTCGTTGCTTGTGACCCATACTGACACATACTGACGATACACAATACAACAAACCGACTATTGCTGCTAGCGGCTCACAGACGCCACAAAGCACCGACAAGGGCTAGATGCCTTAGATGCCGAGGACCTACAAAGGATAGATGCCGAGGACCTAAAAAGGATAGATGCCGAGGACCTACCAGGCAGCAGTCTTGCTGGAGAGTGTGCCCTTGACGAGGCGGTCGAGCTCTAGCAGACTATCTCCTAGAGACTCCTCCTTCATCATCAACTCCACCTCACCCTGCCAGCAGCACACCAACACCCTTTACAAAGAACTGACGGACATTTAGAACAGCAAACATTGCTTAGCTCACTAGCATCACTTATAAATACATACATCAATATAGAATGCCTCATGTATATTAAACTTGGTACAAGACCCAGGTCCCCCGCCCCTTCTCGTCTAACCTTGATGGAAGCGGCGAGCTGAGCCTTGAGTTGGTCGTACACCCTCTTCATCGCCAGCTTCTGACTGGAGCTCGTCAACATCGGCAGGCTGCGTGCAAACGACTGAAAGCTGCAACATTGCAAGCAGTAATTTGAGCAGTAAACTAATTGCAAGCAGTAATTTGAACGTACACATGCCAGAACATCAATTAGATAACTTAGCTCAATCAGCGAGATTGCTGCAGTAGATTAACATTCTGACGCAGTTTTATTTTGGTGTGTTGTAGTCTATATTAATGTATATTGTATATTTTGCTTTCAATATCTATAGAGACGAAGTGCATTGTGAAACAGGTACTTTGGTACATAGTTCAGGTTCAATTATTGCCAGGATTGTTTAGAACTGGGTATAATTTAGTCCCCAAGGATCCTCCCCTATCCTCACCACATGGCAAAGACGCACCCGCCCATAGTCCTATCATCAAGTCTTCACCCCTCCCCCCCTCACCGCCCTCCCCAGTCCTCACCTCACAGCAGAGACGCATCCACTAATCGTTCGTTCAATCGCTCGCATCAGTTTCGGCATTCGAATCGCTTTCACCTCCAGCCTCCCCCCCTGCTCGGCCTCTGCCTCCTCCCCCGCCGCAGTGCGTCGTCTCTGGTAACCCCGAGGCTCTTCTACGTCCATTGGCTTGTCGACAGATCGACTCTGGTCCCCCTCTTCCATCGGGACCTGATCACTCGGAGCTTCCTGCGTATCCGACACACCGCCGCCCAGCGCATCATCTCTCGTTCGACCCAGACTTTTATCAGATCCACTCACGTTCTTCTCCTCGTCAATGGCCGCGCTGACACGCCCATCATTCCGCGTTTCCTCTTCCGAGATTAATTTATTGTTTACTGCGTCCCGCACTATTGTGTCACTAACAGGGCCCGTCAATGCCCCTGCCTGCTGCTCAGTGGTGCGCCCCTCGCCAGGCCCCAAGTTCCCTCCGCTCTCGCTCACAGCCCGCGCCACGTCCACGCCCCCCGCCTCGTCCCTAATCGCGCCGCAAGCTGTGCTAGTTGTCAGGCTCAAATCCGAATTTTCCGCCATTTTTTTTTTTTTTATACGGTGTGACCAGATAATATATTTAACGGGAGCACATTTCAGTAGCCGATCATAAAAAATCGAGAGGCCTGTTCAACTTCAATGTCTCGCAAAAGACGGTAGTTAAAAATAAAACAACGATTTAACTCCGTTTTGTATTTGAAAGAGCACCTGGGATTGGAAAAGCACCTGGAAAAGCTTTTAAAATTAAAATATAATTATTCAACCTTTGCATTATCACACGATTCGCTACTAAAAGTTCTTGGCCAATTATAGCCTACTAGGCTTAGAAATAATAACTATAGCTAGATCGAATTCGCGCTATTAGTGGTGTGTCTGCAGCCTCAGCAGCAGCAGCAGCCCAATACAGTAGCCACTGCTGCGCAGTTCGCGGATGCTCTCTATAGGCTTATGCTACGGTTGATCGCAGAGGCCCAGACTGTTGCGGTAAAGTGCGCCTATACTTCTAAACCCCACCTCACGCTGGCTGCCGACATCAGTCGCTGATGCTGCGGCGGTGCGAAGGCGAGATACCGCTCGATCTCAAGGACTAGGCATAAATGATACGTGTGGGCCTATATAGGCTATTATAGTCTGCCTTTGGGAAATACGTCGATAAGAAACAATAGCGTGCGGGCCCGAACCCTACAAGAGTATATAGTGTAAGTTGTAGGGGGTTGACAAGCTTATCGGTGAGCTTTCACGAATAGAAGTCTGATAAGAAGTCGATACGGAGTACAGCCCTCAGCTATTATTTGTAGCCGGCTTTTAAACATTCAACACTATCCTATACTGACATTACAGCCTGGTAAAGATTGTTTGACGTGCCCTGATGAGGTCTTAGACAGCGCAACATGACATCACTGTAGACATCGTTCCCAGCAGCCAACTATTATACATGTAGCCTACACTGCGGTGTGCAAGTTTGCGATCAACAAAAGCTGTGAAGGAGATTTAAGCAGGATTCGTGTGTGCAGGCAGCGTAGCTAGCCATACATTGTACATGTAGGCCTACATGCATGCGTGAATTATGGTGCTAATGTTTAACGGCAAAATGGCAGCATATATAGACTATTATATATTGAACAGCGCGCGTCGATAAAATAAACACTAATGCCATTATTCAGATAACGTAACGTTGCCAACAAATCAGCGTCGAGCCTCGAGCATCACAGGCAGCCAATCAGCGTCGAGCCTCGAGCATCACAGGCAGCCAATCAGCGTCGAGCCTCGAGCATCACAGGCAGCCAATCAGCGTCGCGCCTCGATCGGCACCATGTCGGACAAAGCCCAGACAGTGGACGCGCTCCTCGACATGACCCCGATAGTCGATAACCGCGACCTCGTGCGATTGGCTGCGCGGCACCTGTTTCTGTGTCGCGTCAAGGGTGAGGAGAGCGTGCGGGAGGTTTTCTTCCCCTCGCAGCGCGCGGAAGCGCGGTACGGGGAGGGCGTAGAGGGGGCGAGCGCGTGGTTCAACACGCGCGACTACGCGGTGCTGTACGTGAGTGACGCGCTGTGCAGGCTGAGGGATGAGTACGGGCTGCACGCGCTCATCGACCACACGGCCGTGGAAGAACAGCTGGACCTCGCACACAGGAGCTCGAGCTGGAAGAAAGTAGGTCAGTGGGACGAGCTCTGAGTGGAGGAAAGTAGGTCAGTGGAGATAGAGTAGTTCTGGTTGGAGTGAAGAGTGAAGGAAAGTAGGTCAGCGCGACGAGCTTTGAGTGGAAAAAAGTAGATCAATGAGGCATCTCATGGTGTTACAGTTGCTGCCTTTAGCATGTGTAGTGTAGGTTTTAGGTTTACTGCTTGTTGGATGTTACAATTATATTTCTGAACCTTTGACGCAATGTCTTCAGTTCATCGGTACGCTAATGTAAATCCTGTCTGTGGCTGCATTGTGTTGGTGTGGTGCAGGGTTCGCGCTCTACACGCTCCTGTTCCCTGATCTTGTCAAGGACGAGAACACGCTGATTCCCTTCCGCCGATACATGGACAGGGATGCGTAAGCAGACCGGTCCGAGCACCAGACTAACTCCCCCGGCCATTGACTTGCAGCCTGCCACCCTATACTAACAATAACTCTCTATCACAGGCGAAGTTGAAGGACATGCATGGAGTGGAACTGCTCTTTGCTTAACATTTAAGCATGTTATCACCAAGAGCCTGCAGATAACTGATTGCATAATTATTATTGTGAGCGGAGTTTAGACAGTTTTCATTAGAACGACGTACAAGGTGCGGCAGCCAAATGCAACGGACTATAAATTGTAATGGGCCAACCCATACAGTTGGATATTTTAGTTAAAATGCACTTAGCGACTTTGAGACTTTGAGACCCTGGGCCATCTCTAGAAGGCATTTCTAGCGATTGTGCTCATATAAGGAATACAAGGTTTGTGAAAAAAGGTGTTTGAAGTGTACAAGATTTAAGCCCTAGTCGTTTGGTTAAAATGAATTAGCACAAAGGCGCTGTTTTTGAGCCTTTTGAATAACTTTTCTTCAGTATAATGCAGCAAAACGTAGGAGGTGTTAATGTTACAATAATCCTACCACGACAGTTGGCGGGTTATCACCCGTGTTGGTTGCCACAGCAAGCTGTGGGCTCGGCGCCTGTGCGAGCGCGTGCGCGACAAGCGCTGGATCTACCGCTACCTCCAGCCAATCACAGCCGGCCTCATGTCACGTGACGTCTACAACCGCGATATGAACGTTCTCTTTGTAAAACTGCATCTGCTCGACCCGAGCACGGTCGTCAGCACCTTCAACTACCTCTCCAAGGGTGAGCACTCAACCCGCGGCCCACAACCCGCGCACTAACCCTTCAACTAACTCTCCAAGGGTGAGGACTCCCTAAGCCACAGCCCATAACCCGCACACTAACCCTTCAACTAACTCTCCAAGGGTGAAGATTCCCTAACCCACGGCCCATAACCCGCACACTAACCCTTCAACTCCGACCATAACGACAACCTAATCATAACTCTAATCAAATGATAGCCCTGACTATGATCTTACGTTAGTTGAATGGTGACGGAATGTTGGGTCGCCGACTTTGTATTGGAAGACAGTTCTTGGACAAACTTCATTCAAACAGTTGACAGGAAGGGCTAGACCGTGTTGGCTGTAGGAGCAAGCACTTAGAGTACAGCCCCTGCAGAGTTTTCAGTTCTCAGTTGGAGTAATTATTCCAAATGTAATGGCAGCAGTGTGTTGGCTTGCCACTCAATCTCATTGTTAATAAGCTAGGCTGGCACCAGTTGTGTAGCTGTGACGCATAGAGAGCAGTGTCCCCCAGCCGAGCGCTTTGTACATAGCCTTGAAACATTGATAGGAGATAATCAGATCAGATGACAGCAGCAATACTGTTGTAATGGCCGACTGTTGGCCCTGATCACTGCTGGGTGATTAGACTAACATCAGATAGTCTAGTAGCCTATAATTATGCACTAGTAGGCATGGCTCAGCTTGTTTGTGATCGAAGGCTTATCTATACATCGGTCCTCTGCTGGCTAGATATCGCTTCACGGCTGCTAGACTCTGTGTGTAGGATTTGTTGCTATTTCAACTATACATGACACTGTTGCCTGCCTGGCAATTACTCAGTAGTTGTAGGATTACACATTATACAATGTATGTCATGCCTAAATAAGAGTAACAAGGGTTTTCGTGTTAGTTTTGCTTCGCAAGGCAACAGCAGAGGATATGTGAGTTCATTGAACTCAGTGTATACGCATACACGCAGTGTATAATGCTCACTGTTGTACAATGTAAATTATGCATGCAACTGCTCCACAAGTCTGTACACCGCCGAACAATATAAGCGTACAACTACTCCACAAGTCTGTACTCTGCTGTACAATATATGCGTACAACTACTCCACTAGTCTGTGCACTGCTGCAGCGCTGCCAGACCTCAACCTAGAGTTGGCGACGTCCAACTACTTGGGGGGGCCACTCGAGTGGACCCTAGTGCGCGAGGAGGTGGCGGAGGCTGTGCGTGCCGCCTCCTTTCCCTCCAACGTGTCGCGCCTCAGTCTGGGCGAGGTGGAGGTCTACCACGGGGTCAGGGTCGCAGAGTTCATCCTGCTGGAGGCGCGGCGACTTCATCTGTGGACAGGGAAGTACGCCATCGACAACAAGCGGACGTCACGGCTCAGTGACCGCTGCGTGCTGCAGTGACGTCACGCCTCACTGACGTCACGCCTCACTGACCACTGCGCGCTGCTACGACGTCACGCCTCAATGACTTTAAAGTCAAGGGAAGGGGTAGTGGGCCTCAGGGCAAGGGTGGGGTGTCAAGGTTGTGAACTGACTGTGTTCTGTGAACGCGATGTAATCGTGGAGGAATCTGGAAAGACGGAGTTCTGCAGATAGGGTGGGGGTGCACGCACGTGACAGCCTCTAATACTCCATTGAATAACTTGCACACTGGCACTGGAGGGTATTTATTAAACAAGTTATTTTTATGTCCCCTATTGCTGACACTGCTGCTGCTCATCAATCCAAGTTCAAGAGATCTTTCACGCTGTTCTCCGCTTGGATATTTTTAAAGGTGTTGTATAAACTGACTGCAGTTGGGTCTGTCGCAGTAGAAGATATGCATTTGTGTATTGTGCCCTCTCGTAATGTGTGTTGTACATATGTATATTCTGACTGCAGCTGGGTGTGTCGCAGTATGCAATACTAGTATAACGCAATATATAGTATAACGTGTGCAATAATAATAATAATAATGGGCTTAGAGTCCGTTTCGGCATCTAATGATGTCATCGGGGACCTCAAATTGCAATATTATTGGAGTCGGAATTAGTTAATCGTTCAGTTTCAATATCAACCTGTTCTTAACATGCGCATTACTGCTGCATAGAGATACGACTGAATCAAGAACCTTAAAGAGCGCATCAAGCTCGCGTAGCTAAATGTCATTTAATTGTTAAATAAGCGCATGATGACTAGTTTTGCTACGAGTTGATTGAGTTGTTTATCCTTTAGGCTATTGCTTTATTTATTTGAATTATTTTTATGCCAATTTTGAAATAACAATGATGCTGAAGATATGAGTTGATCAGTTCTGGTTGTGAGGCGTTCACAGCAGGGTTTGCTTCAAACACAATCAGATGAATCTTCTGCAGTAGTACATATACTAGATCATCTACCCTGTTCTATTATTGTAAAACAGCAACTATGATGATATGTAGCATTTCAAATTAATTCTGTTGATGATCGGTCACTACTCAATAGAACAATGACATGATAGCAGCCTAATGAAGCCAGTAGCACAGGCACAAGCTACAACATTCAGTCAACACGTGATATGTACGCTATGTAGAGCAAGCAGTCAAAGCGAAGCGGTCTCTAGTCAGCAATATGTTACCAACGCGTCGTCTCGGAGGGATGATGCAACACCAAACATCTTCCATCATCTTTGATAAGAGTTTCTCATACAACAATAACGGAATATCACAGACTCACGGCGCAGACACTTTCCACTGCTCGCGTCAAGACACTGCAACATATTATATTTAACGGAGGATCAGGCTCATACAACATTGTGCGATGTTGAACGAGATCCATTTCCTTGATGACTAATGGTTATTGACTGACACTCGCAGTGGAGACTCAGGAGATGACGCAGGACTTTCTAGACTCTGCGCTCTTGTTGCAGTCCTTGCGTATCGTCTCTGCACCCAAACCATCATCAATGATCAGATGTCATCGTTTGTAGACAATTTTTGTATAATTGTTCAGAAACTAAATTAATCATTTAAAATTATGCATCCATAAATACTTAGATCAAACGCTAGTATTTTTATCTCATTGGCTGATAGTTATACCCTTTTGGCTGAGAGTGATCTGATTGGCTGATAGTTATACTCTATTGGCTGAGAGTGATCTGATTAGCTGATAGTTATACCCATTGGCTGAGAGTGATCTGATTGGCTAATAGTTATACTCTATTGGCTGAGAGTGATCTGATTGGCTGATAGTTATACTCTATCGGCTGAGAGTGATCTGATTGGCTGATCGTTATACTCTACTGGCTGAGAGTGATCTGATTGGGTGAGGGGCAGTTACCTGCAAGCTTCCTGTGTCCAGTGGCTGCGAGGGCGCTGTAGAGCTCTGAGACGGGGTGTTGGTGGGGGCGCGTCTGCTGCAGACAGTCGAGCCAGATGAGCATCATGCGGTATCCGTGTTCCCTGTAGCTGCACGCAGCTGTGCAACACACACAACACTCTGTACCCATATTCCCCGTAGCTGCGCACAGCTGTGCAACACACGCAACACTCTGTACCCATATTCCCTGTAGCAGTGTAGCTGTGCAACACACGCAACACCCTGTACCCATATTCCCTGTAGCAGTGTAGCTGTACACTGCTGTGTGTACTTAACACACTAATCTATTAGTGGTCTAAATATTTTAAGCCAAAATAAAAAAAAGAATGAAGAAACAGGTAACCATGGCCTATATACACAGCCAAACCAACAGACGTACTACTGCATATTGTTTTATCAATTGATCTTGTCTGCAGTCCCATCAACCTTATAGTTCATCAATGTCAGATAGTTCGCGCTGAGTTAATTAGTAATAGAAGTCTGAATCAATTATCTCTCTCATTAGGTGATTGAGGTTTGGAGGGGTGGCGCCCTTACACGTGTACTGGTGGGAGATGGCGCAGATTTGGGGCTGAGTGAACCCCCAGTGGCGCGCCAGCCCCCGCCACTCCTCTGCCCTTAACTGTTTGGTCGCGAGGCGCCACAGTCTCTCATCATGGCGCTATAGTCCGCGCTGCCCCCCCGCGCCCCCTTCCCTTCCCTCCTCGTCCAGCCCTCCCTCACTCTTCCCCTCGTCCAGCTCCCACTCCCTGGCCCCCGCTGCCTCCCCTATCTCCCCCTCCTCCACGCCTCCTCTGACAACATCAGGCATGCACTACCACGATAATAATCATGAACACACGTCGGCATGTCGTCAAACAGAGCGAGTTACAACTACGACGCTAAAAACCTGCGCCCATTTTAATTTATCATTTATATACGTAATACTATTTCCATAGGTCACTTGTTGCCACATGTCCATTTGTTCGTCTCTAGAGCATAGCTTCATCTGCTGAATGACAAATAAAACGCAAGCAACCCCTTGACATTAACAGGGTTTATGATATTATACAATAATACCAACAGTGAAATTGGTAGGCTTTATCAATCACTCAATAATACTAATAATAAAATTTATTCAAATTTT
>JAQIWG010007941.1:0-11862 GCA_034695025.1 Chamaedrilus cognettii | reverse complement strand
ATAATCTTGTACTCTCACTATTGCTGTCAGAATTTTTGATAATGGGTTTTTACTGTATTACTTGACAGACTAAGACAACAGAAACTGAAAATAGATCATAATTAAATTGTTAGTATTGCATATTGTATTGGATGAATTTGGACTGCCTCTAATGTTGATATGCTGCTTAGTTTTTTGTAGTATCATCAAGTGTTATGTTTGTTTCAATCGTAATTACATTTACTATGTCGTTCTAAATCAGGGAATACTTTTATCCGCTAAGATTTGCTTATTATACAATCAACGAGCTACATCCTAATTGAATAAAAATTCACTGTAGGCGCTGACATTTGTCGCCAAATCATGTCAAAATAAAATGTTTATCTCTAGTCAAGGTAATAGAACTAATGGAATATTTTATTTTTAAACGTTTGCAGTTCGTTTGAGCTTTGCTATCGCTAATATCAACTCTAAGCTTACAATTTACATTTTCAAATTAATTCATAAAAAGTGAAATCAATAACCCACATGACGAAACAAATTTATGACGAAATACTTTAGGAGTATTAAAAAATGCAGTTTTTTTACATCAGACTTTTTGGCTGCAATACCTCGTTTACATCAAAACTTAGCTTTGCTGCAGAAAATTTGCTATTCAAATAGTGCGCTCTCAATAATGATGGGTAGAACTTTTGGCCAGTATGTTTGAATCTTTCACAGTTGCATTTTTGATTAACAGAGACGTTATGGTGTTTATAGCTGGTTTTATCCTCGTACTGTATTGTAATAATCTGATGCCAGTGATCAGTGGTTAACGAATTAAAGGATTGACTAATGCTATTGAAGCATAAAAGCTATTAATTATAGTGGTGTGATGAACATGTTGATCAATATCTGCAATTTGTTGAGAAATTGTTTTCATTTTGCATTTCACTACAATTAGCGCAAAATCGCTAATTCTGTAGGATATACATTTTTCCAAATGTAACTATCATGGTGATTTCAGTCATTGATTTTCTTTTAGTGAATTCTAACAGTTACTATTCAATATACCTTATACCCCCCCCATATACCTTATTATTGAGGTTTATGATCTTTAAAATTTGAAAAAATTAACAGTCAAATTTTTTTGACGTCAGCAAATTGTTAAAGTGTATTTTGATTGTAGTTATGTTAATTATTGTAATGATGTTATTCGTGAAGTGTGAAGTGGTGGAATTGTTGCTCATTGTCGATATTAATATTGTGATTATACATAGATATGTTTTGTAGTTGGTCCCCAGATACCACAGATGTAACGTGTTTTCCAAAAAAAGGTCATGCTTGGTAAAAATAGCGTTTGTCAAATATATTTTTGATGTTGCATCAAATTTTTTCAATATCGTTAAGCCGATCATAATGGTGTATATAAGACATAGGACGATCTTTCAGCTCTTATTTTCTAAAAACGCATCTGGTAACATAAGTCTATCCTATTTGCGCAATCTTTTGACCACAATTATTTAGTACAATGAGTCTTGAATAAACCGAAACTCATGCCTCGTGGAATAATAGAGCACAAATTTGTTTTGGAATGTGAAAGTTTAGTCGTATCATTAATGTTAACAGGGACACATATTAAGTTTCAATAAATTTGACGCTTGGCAACACTAGTTGAAATTGTTGCCAGCAGCTTCATGAATTGTATTCATTTAATACCTCATTGGTTTTGCTGCATTATAGTGAAGAAAAATGGTCAAAAGGGCTTCGAAATAGCGCCATGCCAGGCAGACTCGTTGAGGCTCGCTGCGTGTTGATGAATAGGCTGGAGTGGATGCTTTGCTAAGCAAAGTCGCAATGTCGCAGTCGCAAAGTCGCTGTCGCAAAGTGCATTTTAACTAAAATATCTGACTGAGGGTTAAATAGTTAATTCATTCAAACGCTCCCAGCCGCAATTGAATATTGCGATTGCCAATTTATTTCTATGCCTTATTATTACCCTGAATCTTTGAACGTAACTGCGCTGCGCGCTTGAAGAATAAAACAACGGCATGAGCTATACGTGGTCTTGTATTATGTTGCACCATTATGAATTAATATTAATCGTGGAGTATGTACATTTTTGTTGTTATTCCTTTATTGTTATTGCTTCATGCTTATACGTTACATTCATTCAATTGGAAGAAACTGACACCAAAATGTAGGCTTATGAGTGAGCCTCTATGTGTTCGCTAAGCTGGCCAGTCTAATATTCTAAAGCTGTTAACTAATTATGATTATGCTAATACATTGCTGTTTTAAAAATAATGTGCCTTGAATGACCGGCTATTGTCGTTCTCCGTAGTGAATTATGTTCCGGCGAGATACGAATAAGTACGCACTATTTTAATTCATTAACTAACGATTTAGTAACAATGAAATAACAAGTAACATGAAGCACGCTTATGAATTACCAGTGTACCCTATCGAACAGTTGATACTATAATTCCTAGGCTTCCTAATCTTTTACTGTGCATGAGGGCGTTAGGTAATTTGATAATATCGGGCATTATGTTAGACGAAGCATCATGTAATTACACTCATCAAGTTCAATCACTGATCACAATCAAATAATATCACTGAAAGGTCTGATACTTAAAATAAATATTTTATGTTATACAACAACCGGTTTGATCCTTTCATTACGCACCGCATGGCTGCAATCAACCGCAGCAGAATATAGTAACTATTGAAAAATGCAATAGCAAATATATTTGACTCCAGTGTCGATAATGCCCTAAATCAATGTCAATGGCTAAAGAGCGCAGAATGGCAATTTACAGCAAAATGTATAATCCACACGACTGTAACAGATAATATGCTGCTACTGGCAAAATTCTAAAACTAATTAAATAAATAAGCTAAAATCTACTTTCCAAGCTTATATCTACAGAAATGCACTCTCTAATCTTCATCAAGACATAAACAACATTAGTTTCTATTGTTCAACGATTGTACTCTAATCACCATGAATGTAATATCAAATTTTAATCATATCAAGCATAACGTTACGAGTGGCGAACACAATACACGTTACACACACAGATCTAAATTCTTATTACAGGTACTTGTCTACGCTGATCAGTTTCAACACTGAAACGAAGCTATTAGCACCAAGGCCAATGAGAAACTATAATCATTCAGTGCTTCTATTTAGAATCAGCTCGACCGTATTATTACCTATTTATGACGTTCTAAATACTATGAAAGTATAATGACATTTGCACATGTGATATATTACATATTATACTAATATGTAAAGTAATAATATGTCGCCATCTGAGTTGCGTTTCTTTGGGAGGACGGTATATACCATCCTGCAAGCTAAACTACCGTAAAACATAATATTTATTGCTGTATGTTATTTTGGCAGTATTAACTCTTCTAAATTTATGCGCACTTAATTTTCACGTGTTAAAGAATGGCTTCGACTGTCCGCTATAAATATCCACAGCGTTATTTTCGCGCATGTAATATTTGCGAGTTCCGCCGATTCGCGAAATTCGTCAAAGCACGCACGCGGAAATTTCACATTTCACAGTATGCCCTGATTAGCACCACACATGTTTAGCATCATCATCATCGCGATCACGGCAGCCACAAGCCGCAGCGAGCCCGCCAGGCCTCGCGGCCCGCCGCACACGTCACCGAGGAGATACCCGTACACCTCTACGTGGTACCGCAGTACGAGTCCCACCGTGCTCCTGCAGTTGCTCACCGCCAGCGCAATCCTCCTCCCCTCGTCGTACCTCCTCCCCGCCACGCACTCCAGTACCCCCCCCTTCCCGCTCTCGTTGCGCGTCACGCACCCGTTCCACGAGGACGTCGAGTCCAGATCCAAGATCTGATCCGGAATGGAACGCGTCCGGATCACTCCTTCCTTCTGCCAGCACGTCTGGTCGCGGTTCAGTCGTGCCAGGTCGTCCTCGCGGTAAAGGATCACGTTCTGGACGCGCAGCGCGGTCGGGTAGGTAAACCGGAAACGGAACCCGCCCCCGCGTGCGAGGGAAAGGTTAGCGATGAACCCGAACCAGTTAGACGTCGTGTTCAGTTCCCCGTCCAGCACACAGAGCTTGCCCGGCAAAACTTCTAGCTCGCTCGAGTCAACGTCTTTCGTACGTGGATTGCTAACAGCCAACGCGGCGTCGTCCTCGAGAGTGCTAGCGGTTCGGGCAGTTGGACAATCTCCAACGTGGCTGTACACCACGAGACGATACTGCATATCAAGGCCGTCCAGAGAGTTGCAGTTGCTGACCGCCACGTACCTGGGGTTGGAGATTTTAATAAAGGCAGATAAGAGACACAAATTTCAGATTCTCGGAGTTTAATTTTTTCACTACACGCTAAATGGGCTGCGCTAAACACTAAAGACTACACTAAATAAATGGAATAAAATTATCCTAACTGCCTTTCAACTGTGCATATATTTAGATCTATACGTGACTAATCACCCATTAATTATCGTTTACTTGTAAAGCAATGAAATATCTAGACAAAATATACTTTTTAGATAATAATTGTAATAGGCATCAGAGGAGTCACTTTGAACACGCAGTTTATCAAAAAATAGCAGTATTGTTGCATCGCACAATTGTTATTTATGTTAGGGCCTAAATAGGGGACAATTGGTGTCCCTTATCCCATTCATAAGGGACACTGGATTGATGGTCTCAAATAAGGGATGTAAGGGACGTCCCTTACAATAAGGGACGTTTGGCAACTCTATGCACGTACCACGTCATTGGTCGTCCTCCCGGCGGGGGCGGGGACTCGATCGTGAAGCTCCTCCCCCCCTCACACACATAGGTTGGCACTCCGTTGGGATGCGTCATGTGACACCCGGACCAGCTGAACCTCGGGGTAAGCCTGAGGATCTGGTCCTCCTCAGGACGGAGCAGGTACTCCTTCTGCCAGCAGTTCATCCGAGCGTTGATGATGGACATTTGGTCGTCAGAGTAGAAGAGGATGTTCTGACAGCCGCGGTCCGCCGGGTAGGAGAAATCGAACGTCATGCGGCCCGTCGAGAGCACGCTGATGTTGGCGAGGTATCCGTACCTAGCAAGCACGCTTAGGATACAATGTTATGTACATGTACAATTGTACATGTACAATTGTACATGTACATGTACAATTGTACATGTAGTTTAATCACGTAGTTTCGGAAGAACACAAAGATTTATTAGAAATAGATGAACTGCTGCATGACTTTGATAAATCAAGGAACATCTTGCCTCCCACCTTTTTTTCACCTGTCATCCTCAAATCTCAACTCTCATCCTCAACTCCCAACTCTCATCCTCAACTCTCATCCTCAACTCTCATCCTCAACTCTCAACTCTCATTCTCAACTCAATCCCCTCACTTTTTTCCCCCCCACCATAGACGCTACGTTGTTCTGGTTATTTGCGCAATAGTCCGCGTTTTCGTAATTTGAAAAATATCATTGACAGTCAAACAGTTGGCGGCTAAATTCAGGTATAGAGTCCATTGTAATATTGTAATGTGCAAGTAAATAAAAAGCTACATGCCTAATCAAGTAATGCCAATTTTGAGATAATTTACGCGTAAAAGTGCCCCTATCCAATAAAATGCCCCCTGGTCAAAATTTCTTTCAAATGCCCCCACCCTGATCCGTACCAGTTTCTGTCGGTGCGCAGGTGCCCCTCGTGGACGCACGGGATGCCCTGACCGGGGGGGCTACCGCCGGGGGGCGCCAGGATTCGAACGTGAGAGTCCGCGGGAGAGGGAGCACGGAGAAGGGTAAGGAAGATGCGAAGAAGCAAGCATACGGACAGCGTATGAGGAGATGTGGAGGGCTTCGAATGACTGATTTGGATCGAGCAATGAGGATTCCTGCAAAGTGGTCGATGACATGTTGTCCGTCGACTAGCGTGCTTCATTACTCTGAGTTTGCAGTGGAATATGTGGATCACAATAAATGTGTCCTCTCACCCGAATATCCATTCAAGTGATAGTACAGTTTCTGCATGGCCCAAGTACGAAATTTTGATTGCTGAGGCGCGTAATGCTATACGCACAACTTTGATCACTTACTCACTGGCGGCTGTAACTTCGACGCTGCTGTTAAACAATTCATGTCCTTGCGACGTACATGTACTTGGACAGTAGTCTGAATGATTCATGTCTGATGAAAACTGCAGACTGTCAATTTTGATGATGCAGGAATACGGCCTGTTGTTGCATTATCGCAGCCATACGCAAAATCTCAACTAGGCCTATTTTTGAATAAGTTTACATCTTTGTGTTTTCCGTCAACTGCTCTATTAAACTGCATTGTAGCCTTGGTATGTGGGCCTATATTCCAGAACATCAGATGACTTTCAACTCAAATATGCTGCTGTGGGAGGATAAGTGGCTGTACGCTATTAGCTTCAACTAGCAACACTAGCACAATATAAAGTAGTGTAGTTAATGCATTGATATAATGCAATAATGACACTGTCGCGTCTCGAGAAGGTTAGGATTAGGCTTTTTAGTGATTCGAGGTGAAGTTTCAGGATATAGTTACTGCTCCTGTCCCAATCCATCGATCGAGCATTCCTCGAAGCTAGGGTTGGGGCCGCTGACACTGCCAGGGTCGCGTGCCGTGGATCCATATCGGACCTCCCAGGGGATTGATGCGGTCAGCGTGGCCTTGGGTTACATGCCACGCACGCCTAACGTATTTAGCTCCTAGTCGCAGTCTATACTGTGCCGTGTCTCCAGCTTACACTCTCATATTATTGCTCTAGCTACGCTAGCTACGATAGCTACCCTAGCTACCCTAGCTACCCTAGCTACCCTAGCTACCTATAGTTACCCTAGCTGTGTAGGCAATCATTTTTAGAGACAAAACAGCGCTTAAATTAATTTTACTCGCGCAGCTTCGCTAGCCTAAAACTATACTCTTTGAAGTCCTCCGGTAGGAGTAACAGCTTTACGCTGTTGAAATTCCTCTTGCATGGCCTGTTCTCTGCCACGCGTCGCAGCCACCTCTTGTAGCCACGCGAGTCTTATGCTAATGTATAACTGTTATTCAAGCGGCTCAAGCGTAGGCGTAATTGTTCATTGCTCGTTCTCTAATTTTCTTCTTCTGTACGTCTATATTACACAAAAGAAATTGAGTTTTATAACAATGTAAATCTCCGATCTACTCTCATTAGGCCAACACAAGATTATTCTGCAGTCTCTTATGATTTATATAATCCACAGTTCCTAATCCTGCAGTTTCCCATTGTTATAAAACTGTATTCCTAATATGGTCCCGAATTAGTGCACTTTTTAATATCCTTCTAATTTCTATTACCCGCAGTTCGCCTAACAGACCTTCAGTTCACAATAATCGATCAGAGCTCGTAGCAGAGTGTGAGCCGAACTAATCATCGACATTCGCAAGCGTGTGCGTCCGCATCCGCACCATTCCTCTCATCTTCGCATCCCAAGTTTTCCACGCGGCGGCAATAGTCATTATCCCAGTCGCCCAAGTACGACGGCCATAGGGTCGATTGTTATATCCAGGATACACGTTATAACCAAAGCTTCAGCTGCACAGCAGCTGCTGCAGTCGAACGCGTGCGTCCGTTTCGCAAGACTTGTCGCAGGCTGCCGCAGCAACCATTCCGTGGCGAGGAGCAGGCTATTGATAATATTCTCGTCCCTTGCGCTCTAGGCGCTCAACAGAAGCGGCGGGATGCCTGCTGCGGCTTCAACAGCGTACGCTAATAAGCAGTGGCTTTAGGCGTCCGTCATCGGTGGGTCTGGGGTGTAGGAACCCCCCCCCCCCCATTAAATAAAAAGGAGGGTAGAGATTCCCGAATATTTAAGCATGTGCCGTGCAAGCTTTGTAATCGGATGTCTCGATATTTCGATATCCTTGCTCTGCAGCATCTCAAAACTAATGCCGCCTTTTATTAAGTCTTAAGTAGAACATCACATTGACAAATTTGGTTTTCTTCTCCCTTCGATCAGTTCCCTGTTTCCAATTCGAGCATTTTTGTCCAGAATCAAAGTTTCACGGCTTTAAATAAACTTCATACCGAAACACGCCGTCCCCTTTCCGAACTCGACAACGATCCACGCCCGATAGATCAAGTCCATGATCCAAGCATGCAAAGGCTGCCTGCAGTGAGCAGGTGAAGAGTCCTATGGCTAACAGCAGCAGCTGAGGCTGTGCATGAAATGGAACTACTGAAAGCAACCACTGCTTTTTGGCGGGAGTCAACCCACGGTCGCTATAATTAGAACGCGTGGGCCTGGCCAGTGACCAAGGTCTGACGGCTCAGGCGGTCTCTTCGTTAGAGGAAGGCGGGTCACACAATGAGGATCCGTGCCGATTAATTCGCCAGGGCTGCGATCGTTGTCACGGTCCAGCTGCATCCCGCGCAGCTGTATCTGCAAAGAATTTGATGCTTAACACTAGGGTGTAGGGGATGTGCAGGGATGTGCGGCATGTTTAATTCTCATGTTTTGGAGGGGCTGTAGTTCGGATTATTGCAGTAATTTTTTAGGAATAGGTTCAATTTTTGCCTACGGCCAGAGTTAAGGTACAGAGTTTGGCTACATTCGGGGTCTTGATGTAAATCAATCCATTTGTGTCTAGAGTTTAATAACACAACTAAACTGCTACGATGGTTGATAAATCGCATTAATTTGCTGTCGGTAACAAGCATCCAGGCCGATCTAGCGGCGAGCTTTGTAGGCTGAAATTTAGGCCTACTTGCGTAGGCTACGATAAATGCGCTGCTTGCCTGCAGTAGGCTATTGATCGTTAATAGGTCAACCAGGACTGCATTATTTTAAACAGCAATCCAGGCGCAATAATAGGCCTACACTATTTGCCTATGATGCAGGCCGATGCGGCTGACATAATTTTTGCAATGAAATTTGAGAAGCTGCCAAAGTCCAAGAGTAATGAAGGCGTCCTCTAATTAGCTATCGTGCTAAATGCAGCAGTTCATGTTTGTTTCATTTTTTGTCCGTAGGGAACTGATGCAAACCTCACTGCTTACACATGCGGAACCCAGCAAAAGCTGCTTGGCATAATTATTTTGAAGCTACAGCTTCTTAAAGTTAACTTTGTTGACAGAAATTATTTAGTTTATTGCTGTAGCTATAGTGACTAGGTATGGCACTTGCGGTTTTGTTGGTCCGGGACGTCTAACGTCAGCTATAATTTTTATATTTTTTGTTTCTTAGCAATGTAGGCCATTTTGTTACGAAATGTAGATCATGTGGCCTAATGTTGCCTGAAAATCAAGCAGAAGTATTTAGTATAGTCAAAGCCTACGTAAACGACAAAATGCAATATAAGCATAAAGTAATGAATGTTAGAACTTACATGTACAACGAGTTTTATAACCGTATTGGCCATCTGGCACCTAGCCCACGGCAGTGCATTGTAGCCTGCTATAGTAATGCGCTACTGTAAACAACCGAACGGCACACAGACATAATTATATGATCGACCAGTGTAGGCCTAATGAAATTTCTGATCAGGTAGGCTATTTTTATTTCCTGATCGACTATAAGAATATGCTAAATTTATAATACGCCTACCTGTAATAATAATCATTATGAACGAAGTTATATCCTAATATCCGAAGTGATATCCTAAGTGGTATCCTAAGTGATATCCTAAGTGATATCCTAAGTGATATCCTAAGTTAGAGTATATTATAGACGCCAATGGCTTTGTATAATGCCGAGACACCTGTAGAACAGCTTGAGGTAAGCGCGGGGCAAGAATGTCCGCATAAAATGCATTCACGACATGCCGCCACAGTTTCACCTTGGCAGCTTTCTGAACAATTTTGGTGATTATAAAATGACTACTTTCATATTCTTCTATCAGCCAACAGTTAGCCTAGCAGTCACGGCTACTCTCTCATGATCTCTCGAGATCATGTAGGCTATGCAGCCCAGGGGTTTATCCAGGATTTTGGAAAGGGGGCGGGGGTGTGAGTGACTGTTGGATAAATCCCAGCCGCCACAAAAGCATCAAGGTTTGTGACCCAATGCAACAGTGCTGTCTTCACTTTTGTCTTATTAGCTGAAAGCAGAAATCCGCGACATTTTAAACTATCGTACAGGCCTACAGCAGTAGGTCTAAGCTATACTACATCAAACCTACACTCTTAACAGTGTGTAGGCCTAAAAATTTTAGACCCTACTTGTTTATCGCTACTCTTATTACAAGTCCTAGTTTCAATTCCAACTAATCGGAGAGACATTTACCTAATTAAATAGAATCGCACGACGACACGTTTATTTCTTTAAATGAACAGGACTGCACGCAGCCAGACTTAACTTGCGAGACAACACGATAAGGCGACCCGTACTAATTACAGTAATAGTAAAAACATGACATCGAAAAGTACATTACGGTACAGTCTGAGCTGTGTGCAACTCTGATCCACTCGACTCCGAAATGGCATAAGACAATAGAAGAACGAGTAGATGTAGCCATATTTCAGGAAAAAAAACACCGAATCAATAAAACCTTACCTTAAATACGAGCGTCTAAAGAAAACTTTACAATACATCCTGAGTTGAGTCTAACGGAGTAAAAAGACCACCAGTAGGCCTACTTCAAGCTGTTAAACACCATGTGATCAGAAGATAATACAAAGTATAAACTAGCATAATTTTCATGTATTATCGGCCTATGTCCTCGGATGCTGAAACGGACGTTTACCCATTATTCATAAAATTATTCATAATTTTGTTTCAAAAAGTCACAAAATGTAAATCTGTTAATTGTTACAGACAAAAAAACATTTCGTAAAAGACACACAAAAAAACAAACAAACAAAAACGCTACTCAAGAAAGATTTATATTAAAATTTTAAATCATCGAAAGATAACAAATAAAATAATCACGGGTAAAAATTGATATTATACTCATGGCGCAGTAACACATGGTTTCTCGCAACATGTCTGAATTGTTTTAATTGACATTTATCTCGGCTAGTACTTTTTCAAGCTTAAATACACCCCGGTAGGCTTAATCAGAACTAAAGTGCTTATTAATCATAGCTTATACATTTGTGCATGGACATTATTATGTTGAGAAACCTGCAACAATAACTTCTGTTCAGCGCTGGCAAGAGTCAAAAATATTTTCAAGATATTGAAGATAGTTTGTTTCAATATACACATTGCACAATATTCAACAAAAACAGTAGAAAATTACTGAAAATCAATAATTTAATCTGGCTAGCGAATATTAACTTAACATCTAAATTACCCTCGTCAGTATATAACACACATTATCAAGGCAGTCGCAATAGGCTATAAATTTAACACTATTTGATTCTACAACTGTCAATAGGCCTATATGAAAATTAGTAAACTCACCTTTTATAATAGCGTATAAGAAATATACAAGCCTCAATATACGAAATGAGCAGTATGCTTCCGCATTTACCCTCTGCTTCTGATTTATTATAGTTAACTTTAGAATGTTTTCTTCTTGCTAATAAGACACAAGATCACGCATGTGATTCATATATGAGAGGCATTTGTACATGTACAACATGTAGCATCATGCTAATCAAACTATGCTAATAGAACTGCTTAGTGCTCTTAAAGACTAAACTTTTGCTAACACACTGACAACTGACATTAAAAAGGCCTAGTATTAAATGCTAGATGATATGCGATGCTGCGCATTACATATTAAAGCATGCACGATTTTTAACACTCGTTACATTAAACAGCACAAATCTTTTTCCACAAATCACGGATGAAAGAACAACAATACGAGTTTTTGTACAGATTGTCTGATACAGGGTTCAATGAACAAATTTTACGTGGGAAGGGTCCAAAACACTTTTTAGTGGAAGAGGGGGCCGGCGTTCATAATGG
>JAQIWG010007940.1:0-11862 GCA_034695025.1 Chamaedrilus cognettii | reverse complement strand
ACGAAGCTCCGTCTCTACGAAACCTGCGTGCTCTCGATACTCCGCTACTGTGCTGAGACCTGGACACTCCTCAAATCGGACGTCAATCGCCTGCAGGTGTTTCACATGCACCACCTGGGACAAATAATCGGGGTTCATTGGTTTGGCTACGTCACTAATGCCGCTGTGAAACAAGAGAACCCGACTCGAGGATACTGAGCCCAGGATCCGGCGGCGGAGGATGACCTTGTTTGGGCATGTGGCTTGGATGAACCCGGTCGTCCTGGCCCACGATGTTCTGCGAGTGGCGCTCAACATCTGGAAGGTGCGTGCGCCCAACCCCATATACAGGCGCCCTTGAGGTTGGCCAAGGACAACGTGGGCTGAGCAACTAAGGAGGGACCTGGGGGGCAAGAGCCTGGTGGAGGGGTTGAGGATGGCGATGAACAGGGATGGTTGGCGGGAATTCGCCTGAGCCGCTGATGCTCAAGCGAATAAGGAGGAGGAGGTGGGTGAGTGAAGTGTCAGTGAAAGAGAGGAATTATAGTGCCGATCTGAGAGCTAGAATATGGGGTTGGAGGCAGTGGGAGAGGTGGTCAGAAGAAAGTGACTGAGATAGCTGTGACATGTATTCAGAAAGGAACCGGATAATTGAGTGTGGAATGTCAAGATTATGAGGTACATGGGAAAGACATAGAGGGAGACCGGAAACGATGTGGAAAGGCTTGACAGAGATGGATATGAAAGCTAGGGGATTAAGACGTGAGGCAGCGACGGATAGGATAAAGTAGAGGACGGGTGTCCATGGCTGCAAATGGCCTACCCCTGCGTAAGCAGGGAATGCGGGCACAAAACGTGAGTGTGTGTGAGAATGAGTGTGTGTGATAAATGATCGTTCTATTATACGGAAAGAAAGTAGCCTTAACTAGATTTATTTTATGAACTCGCAAAGAAGATCAAGAGAAAATGTTGACGTGCATTGTCTGTTGATGATGTTTTCAGAAGACATCAACTGTAGTTCTCTCTAAATGTTAACATGCTTAAAATGCTCCTAAGATACAAACAAGGCTTAAACAAGCTTAAACATGACTACAATCTCTGAAAATGCTAACAAGGTTAAGTTTAGTAGGCGTCATATGCCTTAAACAAGGTTTTTTGAAATTATATCCCTAATAGCAGAGTTCGACGTAAGCTAACAATAGAACATGTGTTGTGTGACACGCGATACTCCTATAAATTACTGCTAGCAATTTGATAAGAAAATAATATAATTATTAATAGAATTAAAATATTACATCAATATCAAGATTATTACATTAATATTAGAATAATTTCAAATTAATTAAGTATTGTAACGCCTTATTAGCTTCTTTCTTATCAGCATCATTAGCTCCTATTTCGGGTGCAGGCAAGCCCTCACTCCCACTGTGTTAAAGATTAGCCAGTGCTGATGCCTTAGCTCAGTAGTGTGAGCCGCCATACTTGGCCTTAAGTCTCCCAATGTAGCCAGTGCTGCCACTAACTTCAATGAAAAATATCTATTGGTAGTGGGGAAAAAAACATAATTGTTTCTTTGGCCACAAAAACCATGTTTTCACTATTTTGGCGTGACAAAGCATATTTTTCCCTTCAAATGAAGTCAGAAATTACGTCAGGAATAGGGTGGGCGGAGGGACGATAAAGACAAAGGCCTTTTTCCTGCATATTAGTTTGAAAACATACATTTTCTTCAGCAATAGGGTACTTTATATTTGTACCAATCAAAAATAAAATTTGGTCGGTTCAATGTGGTGAAATCAAAAATTTGATGCCTGTAGATCTAGCCTGCAGGCCCTGCTGACACCTAGTGAATGAAAGTTCAACGTCAAAGCTTCAATTGCCATCGCTACAGCGTCAAACGTCGACACGTTTACTGTACTGTTTGTGCAAAACCATTTATCGATGCTATAAGATAGGTTTACCTATGGACCAGGTCTAATTTTTCCCCCGAAACGTCATTTTTACATAACTTTTACATCGTAGTTGCTCATATCGACATCGTTTTGCTCATATTGACTTTCCCAAAACTGTACAACCACTCATGTTTCGGAGCATGCGCGTTGTGATGACGTAGTACGCAAATTCTATCTATAGTAGGCCTATGTCAAACTCTCCTACTGGAAACAAGCAGCCGTAAGATAAAAGAACGTAGCGTAGGCCTACGCAGTTTTCAAGATCTAAAATTGAAAACGTAACAGTGGCTTGTGCAACATTGCGTGCTTTGGTGGACTTCTGCATAGATCTAGACTTTGTAAATGAATTAAGAAATAGCGTTTCATCTGTAGTGGATAAGTAAGCTTGAGGTAATTGTTTCCAGAAGGCAAATAATGACAATGGGTGTTAAGAATGGCTTTGAAAATTTCCATAAGTATCCCCCCCCCTCGGGCCCAAATTGTCACAAAAGTTCAAGTGGTGTCACAATTCTATCACCCAGTCCTGTAGTCTTCTCCCAACTCATTTTTTCAAAAGCATAGGTCTAAGACCTAAGTTCCTACAGTAATACCAAAATACCTATATTGTGATGAAGCGTTATGGTAGGTAATTATATTTTAATTATTTTTAAGTACGCCTATTTCATCTAAACTGAACTCCGTGTTACTGTGTATAAACAATGACGTGTAATCACAGTATTTTGATATCACAATATTTAAGCTAAGAAAAATCCAATCAATAATATAATTAATAACTATAATGTGCTCAATTTAGCTTAGGATCAAAAACGTCTCATGATTATTTTTAATTATCCAGTATTCTAATCCAGTTCACTACATAATTACATTACTTTTGTTAAAATATTATTTTAGCTATTAATTTTTTGTAGAAGACCCAGGAAAGCCACTTCTCAATTTTTTCAGCACTGATGCAAGGTGCAGTGCAGCCGGGGTTAAACACGTCTTCAATGACCCATGTTAGCCCTTTACGATTACAAGTACATATAAAATGGAGTTAGCAATGGCTAAGTTACAATGTATCGCACACGTTATAATTTACATACCTGTCACGGAGGAGTTGGGTTGCATCAGCTGACACTGACTGTTCAGTTGTAGTTGACCCTGCGGGACTGAACAACTGACTGTAGGCAGCACTGAGCTGCCAGCGCATCCGCTATTGTTGCATGCAGGCGTCCGCTCATAATTCTTGGAACCACGTCGAAGCATTTCAAGTGTTCGATCTACAACACAGGAGAAGTAACTTTTTTAGATTTACTCCAAAATCTTCATGTATCCTAATCAAATTTCCATCTTTCTCTCTCCCTCGCTAGTGTGCTACCATGTAGCAGATCCCTGGCATCTAATTTTTTCACTGACCACTCCCCACCTGCTCAACTCCTCGGCCTGTTTTTTCAATACTTCATACGTTTCGTAACAAATCAAATCGTCTATTATTTCTATTTATTTTCTTTCTGGCCCCATCTTTCCTTAAATTCTGCCTGTCATGACGATTATCATCAGTCCCTCCCATGTTATCGTATGCCCAATCCAGTCTTTTTTTCTTTGGTTATCAGCTGTAACACCGTTCTGATTTCTTCGGTTTTCTCACTCTCTTCAGAACCTCTTTGATCCTTTTCTTCTCTGTTCAATTAATGTTGAATGGGATGTTGAATTGGTCATTCTTCTCCTTGTCCACATTTCAAATGCTTAACTATTCTTCTGGCATCTTCCTTCCTCAATGACCAAGTCACGGCAGGAAAGCGTGAAATTCAACCAATCGCTTTCGGGTCGTTTTTTCATCAGCTATTCTACTCATTCCCCAAGCTAACAGATATTTTCTCTTGTGAAGCAGATCCTTTGCTTTTCTTATTCTTGATTTCTTTTCTGTCTTACATCTCCCATCCTTTGTCATCCATGCTTCTAAGAGTATTTGAACTTGCTCAACTAGTCAATTAATAGGTCATCAACTTACCGTCCAATTAAACTTCTATAACTTTTGTCCTTTTCACATGTACTTTCATATCACATTTATTATTGTGTCGCTTACGTATCTAGACTGCTTGTAAATAGAAGTATAAGCTTGACACGGATGAAAGTAGACGAGAAGTATTGAAAATTGCAAAGCAGATAGCAGAGGAGGCAGAGGATATGATGGGTATCACATGTTTAAAGAGCAAGGCGGGTGAGATGTTAGTCGATGCAAACAAGATGAACAAGAGATGAAAGGAATATATGGAAAAGCTTTTGAAAGCGGAAAATGAGTGGGATGGTAATGTTGGTGCATGCTGGTTGAAGGACAACAAGATCGAATTAAGGAAATTGAGGTTGCGGAAGTATTAAGGCATTCAAATCAGGAAAGGCGAGCGGGCCTTCAGAAGTGGTGGTAGAAATGATTAAGGCAGTGAGAGAACAGGTTGTAAAGTGGATGACAGAAATTTACAATGAAGTCGTGCGAAATGGTCAGATTCCAGAGGATTGGAATTTCAGCCCTGTAGTTCCAATCTATAAGGGAAAGGGTGATGCGATGCAGTGTGGAAGTCAGCCATCAAACTGCTGGAACATGGCATGAAGATACTAGAGCGAGTGCTTGAAAAAGGATTAATAAAACAAATCACCATTGATAATATGCAGTTGGGATCAATTGGAAATGAGAACAGTTGATGGAATTTTCGTAGTGAGGGAGATGGAAGAAAAACATAAGGCTAAATCACAAAAATGTAATTATCAAATTTGTGAATCCCGTGAAGGCTTTGGATAGCACGCCAAGACAGGGTGTAATGTGGGCGCTGAGAAAGTTATGGGTTGAGGAGTGGGTACTAGTCAAGGCAGTGATGGCAATGTACAGGGTGTCTCATAATGATGTGGCCAACCCCTACAACGAAATTTATAATAGCTACAGCAAAATGCAATACACCATCTTGTAGAGAATTCAATTTCGAATTAAATTAAAGAAAAAACAACATCCGACCGAAAATGTTGGTGAAGTCGTGAAAGATCGCGTGGAACGTCTGATGCATTTGGAAGAAGGACGAGGACGTTACTCAAAAGACACCCTGAGAAAAATTTGGATATCGTTTTGCCAGAGTTGGAATTCGATCAGAATTTGTTTCAAGGACTCCTGTGCTCCATGCCCGAACGTTTTCAACAAGTTCAAGCAGCAAGTGGTGGTAAAACCGACTATTAATTGACTCATTTGTGGTAAATTTTGTGACTTTTTGAGGTAGTCTCGGTTTTTTTCAATAACTAATCTTAGATTACAGCAAGCATGATCAAACAGGACTAATTTAATTCGAAATTGAATTCTCTACAAGGTGGCGTATTGCATTTTGCTGTAGCTATTATACATTTCGCTGTAGGGGTTGGCCACATCATTATGAGACACCCTGTATATTAACGCAGACATCTGTGAAAACACATGATGGACTAAGTGACCGGTTAGAGTTGAAGGTTGGACTACATCAGGGATCAGTGATGAGCCCGCTGTTGTTCGTGGCTGTGATAGAACCCATATCTTATCTCACTGATAAGTAGTTCAATTACCAGTGAGATAAGATCTGGGTTGCCCTGGGTGTGGTATGCAGATGATTTAGTGTTGATTGCAAAGAGCGAAGAAGAAATGAAGGATAAAATTTTTATGTGGAAGAAATGTATGGAGACAAAAGGCCTAAGGGTGAAAGTGGAATATATAAAAGTTATGATTTATAAGTGAATGCGGATAGGGAACGGTGGATAAATGTTTAAAGTGGCCATGTAGGGTCTGTGGAAAGAGTGTTCGCGCAAATTCAAGTACATGCACAAAATGCCTTTGTTGGTCAAATCAGAGATGCAGTGGTGTAAAAGGTTTGCCAATTTGAAAACAGAGTTGTGTGCAGAATATGTCTATCAGGTCAAGCAGTCCAGATGGGTGCCAAAGAAGCGACAGTTGGGAAGAACACATTTGAAAGAGTAGGAAAATTTACATATTTTGTGTGTGGGGAAAGTTCCGAGAGCTCTCACCAATTATAATTGGAAACCATATATCACTGAAACTGTAAGGAAGGGTATATGAAGCGTGTGTAAAAAGCGCAATGATATATGGCAGTGAGACATGGGCAATGAAGGTCGATCAAGAGGCCCGATTTGAGCGAACAGAGATGAGAATGGTGAGGTGGATGAGTAGGATGTCATTGAAAGAGATGAAGCCAATCTGAGAGCTAGAAAAGGGTGAAGGCAGCGGGGGAGGTGCAAGAAGAAACGACCTAGATGGCTGGGGCATGCTTTGAGAAAAGGACTGTGTATACTAACGAAGACTATTACAGTCCGGTCAAATGCCTAGGCCTCGGCTTTGCAAAGCAAAGAACCACTCCCCCTTCTTTAGTTGCCAACTACGACCCATCTCGGTAGCTCTAGGCTGCAAGCCAGTTCACTTTTTCCTAGCTTGCAGAGGTTGATGACGACGATAATTGCACCAACAAGCTATGGTCAAAATAAAAATTAGCTTTGTGATTTTGGCTCATCAGAGTATCTTCTTCAACTTCAACTTCTCTACTGCACTCCACCCTAATGGATGATTTCTTGCAGGACTGACGAAATTAAGCACCTTTGCCAAGGGTGCAGAAAGTGACTCAAAATCTAACCTAACCGACTCTCTGCCACACTCGTAATCTGAAGTCCGCAACTTAGACCACTCAGCCACAACGCATCGCCTATTGCTTGGCATCTTGTAAACGATGCCGAATCGAAGATGCTAAGACGGGCGAATGGGGATAGGTATGCAGGTCAACCTGTGGGGACTGGGGAGGGATGAACGAGAGTTTTGGCTCCTAACTCTGGACCCAGGTCATCATCTCCTTAAGGGATTAAGTGGAGGCTTAATTGGTCCTCCCACTGAAGGCCTATCAGCCCCAAATATACCTTCATAAGATCAGGGCATGCGTACATCCACAAGGCTGCACACATTTAACTTGTGCAAGCACTTAAAATGAAACAAAAACATGAATGCGTGACTGCAACAACATGAAATACTAAAAAGTACTGTTAATTAGCAACTGGAATAAAATAGCAGACAGTTGTAGACAGCAATGCAGTGATTACAAAATGACGAATGATTGTGCTTACTGAACTTTTGTTGTAACTCCTGGTGAACAGTGGAGCTGAAAGAACTGATATTTGACCTTGTACCAACATGCGTCTTGTGCTGTATCGGAGACATGTCACCAAAGGGATTTTTTCTCTTCAACATATCGATGCAGTGGCTTTGTTCACCTAGAAAACATACAAGAGCCTACAAATCAAAATCCATATGGACCATGATCAGGGCTTTATCTACCGGTTGCAAAAAATGAATTTCTGTGTTAATTGATGGAATAAAGTTCGTTTAGTGAATGCCTTTGGTGAATTTGTTATTGATTTCTCGTCTTTAAAAGTACAATTACTGCTTGAAATCTGGTTCTATGATGCAACAGAGCATCAGCATATGTAGATTTCATATGTTCCAGTGCACAAGAGTTTTTGGATGAAGAACAGGCACTGACCAGTGATCAGGGTTAAGTTTAGGAGGCGTAGTACACCTAAATTTTATAGGGGAAGGCTCACTTCACTCATTTTGGCTACGCCTAAAAATGAGTGAATTGAATAATGAGTAGGGCTACGCGTTTTTAATATGTGGTGGTGTAGCGGTTTCCTGTGTGAGAGAAAATAGGACAGGTGATTTTTTGTATTGTTTAGTAGCATCAGTTAAGTGTGTGGAAAGGTCCCAATGGTAGAAGCCATAGCCTAGGCCAGTGGTGTTTTCCCCTCCAGTCCAACCGCGCAGGAGGGGGGGTGCTGACAGAAATTTCCAGGGTTGCGAGCTTCATCAGGCCTTGAGCAGGCCGCACTTTGAAGGGTTGCAATCGCCCCCATCGCCCCCCCCATGGATCTGCCAATGTGAACGTCCGTTGTCCGGCGGTAGACTTGAGTCCGGTCGGAATGGTGAGTCGGTGCTTCGTCGCCGACCGGAGATCCGGTCGGCGAAGGCGAATTTTATGATCGGCAGATTTTTGCCATTTAGAAGGACAATGTTCTTACATCAACCAACCAACTAACCCCAAGCCCCGTCACTACAGGCTAAAAAATGCAGCACCTGTGGTGGCAAGGCCTGTCGCTGCAATCTATAAAACGAAGTAGCTGACCTTTCAAGGCCATGAATCTATCTAGGCCAAGGCTATACCCGCGGTACCAAAGTCATCAAAAATACAAGAGCAACCAAAGATATATCATGCTGAATAATTAGACCTATAATCAACTTCCAAGAAATGTCATCAAAGTTGTGAAATTTCTTATTTCAAGCACTATAAAAAAATGACATGACGTAACAAAATCACGCGACAGATAGAGATAACAATTAACCGGTTTCAAATAAGAAACCGATAGTTTTGAATTAGATTTGAAGTATTCGCTTTGCATTTGTGGGTTGTTTCGGCGTATTGCATTATCGGATAAGCTGCGCACGCTGTGCATGCTTGGATGTTAACAGGGTCACGACCAATGACGTAATATGTAGAATAGACCCAGCATGAATCATAACCTGCCGGCAGCGCAGGCTAGACTCGTGTGATATCTATATAAAAGTATGCAAATGTGTGTTAATGATTGAGTCGCATGGTGGGCAAAACATTGATCAAGATGGTGTAATGGTAGATAATTTTGTCATCACATGTGGGATCGCACGTGGGTCACAGGTGGGTCACACGTGGGTCACATACGGGTCACATGTGGGTCTCATGTGGGTCACATGTCGGTCACATGTGGGGCACATGTGGGGTCACATGTTGGCCAGATGTGGGGTCCCACGTAGGTCACATGTGGTTTACATGCAGGGTCACATATGAGTCACATACAGGTTCACATGCGGGTTACACGTGTCAAAGTCGCTAAGTTGCAGTCAAAAAGTTGCAAAGTCGCAGTCGCAAAGTCGCTAAGTCACTGTTGTAAAGTTGCAAAGTAGTAGTCACAAAGTCGCAGAGTCGATGTCCAATCAGACGAAGCGATATCAACCTAAATCAGAATGCATTAGAACTATATTAGATTTTTATAAAAAACAATTTTTTTTTTCTATTTCTGTTTCTATTTCGCAGACATACTC
This sequence comes from Chamaedrilus cognettii, assembly GCA_034695025.1. NCBI lineage: Eukaryota > Metazoa > Annelida > Clitellata > Enchytraeida > Enchytraeidae > Chamaedrilus > Chamaedrilus cognettii. Next base: position 2,808 of record JAQIWG010007940.1, on the reverse strand, counting down.
GCCACTCACAACTCGCAAACATGGCCTACTCGCCACTCTCACACATACTCGCCACTCGCACACATACTCGCCACTCGCAGACATACTCACCACTCGCACACATACTCGCCACTCGCCAACTATGTCTGAGCGCGATTGGAACCAATGTTTTGCTTATCATGACATCATTTCTATTTTTGGATCCTAGCTTCCTATTCGATGACTCATGCTGACACTATTGTACATATTACGTCATTGGTCACGACCTCAATGCGTCCAATCAAAAGTCATTTAAATGTTGTTTACATTTTATAACATCGTCCTCATCGAAACTTATGCATCTGAAACTTGTATAAATAATCCATTTATTCTTATGTCAATGTGTGGTGGTGCTCAAGAGTTAAGGTTGCTTCCCCACGGAGAAGCAACCTTGACTAGCAACAGAAATGACACCTAAGCCTAAAGTACTAATACTCAAGCAAAAACTTACGCTTTGACCCTTTTTGTACGAAGTCTGCTGCTAGAAAAAATGTCATCTTAAATTAACGGTTTTATGTCAACAACGAAGGATTGGTAGGTTTCAGGGTCATGACCTACACACATTCAATCATCATAATTACAACTATTAACTATAATTTAAATCAACTTCCGCTTTTGCTAAAAAGATCCTTCCTTCCATGGTATTCTGCTGCTAGATGCTAGTGCATGCGCGATCTAAGCTTGTGATACCTATGACTCAAAACCACAAATTTTCTGGCGGTGGACAGGATACGATCCCTTTAATATCAGAAAATGTTCCAGTTAAATCTAAATATATAATACAATTATAGTGCAACCAGAATAAGGACTCCTCTCATAGAGTCCTCTTTATAAAATTGTGCTTTGTTTTTTGTACTCTAGGGACCGTGTGGAGTTAGCATACAAGGGCTACAATATAGTCCGGTTCGGTGCAAGAGAGCCGGCACAGGTTCTGTGCCGGCTCTCTTGCACAGAACCGCTCCCCCTTTTCTTTAGTCGCCTTTTACGACAAGCTAGGGTAGCTCTGGGCTGCAGACCAATTCTTTGTTCCTCAGCCTCTAGGGGTAATATAATAATGCGTTAGTATCATTGATCTAGTATATAGGTTATATAGTATATACACATATATACATAGTATATATGTATAGCTAGTATACAGGTTAGGATAGGCGATGATCAGAGATCTTTGACACCGGGAGCCCACGCCCACTTTCGGTTTTCTATGCCGCCATTTTGATCACGCTATATTACAGCGGTGTTCAGACTGTCGTGAACGATTAGGCGATATTAGATTCGCCAGATGACAGCGCCGCGTCGGAGATCGTTAGTTGTCATGACAACAGTTGATGCTGAAGACATTTGAAAGGCGAGAATTTTTAATGGGCTTAATTAATTAAAAATTTAAAAAAAATTTAATTTTTAATTTAATAGGATTTTCGCGTAGATCTGAAAAGGTTCAAATAATAAGTTGCGCATGTAGTTTGTTATCATCAGAATTTGCTTAAATTGAAACAGTAGTCGCTCACACTATGCCTTCTTGTTGTGCGCTCAATTGCCATAGCAACGACCGAAAAGGTGTTACATTGTTTCGTTTTCTATACCAAATGCCCAGAGATGCGTCAAATACTACATGCAAATCCTCAACACTTACATGCTTGTACCCAACCAATTGTTGCTAGGGTGGAGGAGTTAAATTTAAATATTATCGCTAAGTGCTCCAAACTAAGAAGAATCGGATATATATCCCTGCAAAGTAGACGATGACGGGCAGAGGGGGGGGGGTAACCAATTATCTACTACCTTTAGTAGTAGACACTCAGTGCACTCAGTTCGCACGTGTTCAATTATCGAACAGCTGATAGATGACCCAAACTTTGATTGCTCCTAATATTTCGATAGCTTACATCAGAGCAGGTGTAGACTAGTAGGCTAATATAGACTAATATAGAATTATAGTCCAGTTCAGCGCCTCAGGGCCACGGCAAGAACTTCTCTCCCTTCTTCAGTCGCCTTTTATGACTCGCCCGGTGAGCTCTGGGCTGCTCCTTTAACCTCAGTCTGCACTGGAAAGTTACCTTAAGAGCCACTCCTCGAGATTAAAATGGCGCGTGTTTTGTTTACAATGGAAAAGCCTGTGACGTCCAGAGATATGTGACGTTATAGTTGACCTAGTATTCTAATAATAGCCACTTGATCGGGAGTTCGGTTTTTCAGAAGGAAGTGTGTATGTCAGCTTGGAGAGTAACAAGGAAATTGTTTTCGGCATGTCCGCTAAGTTTGAAGATATCTGCTACTCTGCCATTTCAAAACTACTTCCTAAAGATTCAGCTATCATTGATGATAAATCCAATAAAATACAAAAAGCAAAACCAGCATATACTCAAATATGAGTATATGTCTGATGCCTGGAATTGTTACTAAATAAACGAAATTGACAAACTTCTTCAAGAAAAAAATCCGTATAAAGCTAGTGGTCCAGATGAAATTAAACCAAGAGTTTTAAAGGAATTACATTGTCACATAGCTTCTATTCTGCAGAATATTTTCATAAAGTCACTACGTACAGGTAATGTGCCAGTTGATTGGGGAAATGCCAACGTAGCACCAATATCTATATAAATAAAGAGAAGATTCTGTGTGTCTTTCTGTCTGTCTGTTTGACCGGGATGCATTTTCACAGTTTTACAGCTTTTCACTCGAAACCTTCACTACTGTGTCGATGTGGGCATGGGATACCCAGTGGAGGGGTTCCATTTCCATTTTTTTTGGAGGGGCCCCCCACGGGGGCCAGAGGCCCCCCGGCCATATAAA
>JAQIWG010007939.1:0-11863 GCA_034695025.1 Chamaedrilus cognettii | reverse complement strand
GGGCAAATTCATCTTGCGAAAACGAATCAATTTAGTAAATAAACGCCAAAACTGTATTATTGTCGCTTCGTATTATGGCGCAACATTCGAACTATCGTAGATGTTTCCAATAGCAAAGAAACAAAATGTTTATCAGTAGCAACACATCAGTATTTGATATAGTGAATAATATACGATGAAAGACAGAAAACAGACAAAGAGTTTACAGGTCATAGGAAGCCTATAATCACATAACAGTACAACAAAATCTTACGTATAATAAATACACAATAATTTTGCAGTAAAACCTCACAATCGTATCTAAGCATCGTATCGTATCGAGCATCATTTCATCATTGTAATCTAAGAAAAATTGTGTAACGAGCGTTACAAAAATTAGAACACACTTCATAGCTGCCTCATGTTACATCCACGCCAGGTCCGTAAACAAAGTCATAGGTGGGCAAATTCATCTTGCGAAAACGAATCAATTTAGTAAATAAACGCCAAAACTGTATTATTGTCGCTTCGTATTATGCATTCATCATTTCATCATTGTAATCTAAGAAAAATTGTAGACCCGTATTATAAACGCATGGACTTAGAAAAATGTAGGCCTAATGTTAGGAAGGAAATTTTGGTTCATCATTATTACGATTATTATTTATTGATTTATTGCGTCCATGAAAATGGCACGAATAAAATCTTAACAAAATTTCTGAAATTCAACGAAAAAGAATTATTCATCAACAGATCGAATCAGAGGTCACAATACAAAAATAATTGTTGACTATTTAGCAATTGTAAATGTGGAGTATGAATCGTACAGTAAAATTTATTATTGTGGATTTGAGATAGGTTGAGGTTTATATATATATTATTTGACAATGTTGAGGGCTTAAAGCCATGACCATAGCAACATTTGGCTACTGTTCATTTCACCTATTTTCACTTTTTTTCCTTTATTTAATCGTTGTTGTTTGATTGTTTGTCTGTCCAATGTGGCGAATAAGATTTATATAATATGCTTATAACAAAGATAACGAAATTATAATATCAGTCATCCGACCAGGCCTGGTGTCCTTTCATCATTTGTAAAAGTTTACGCAACAAAACTGGTTGACCAACGGATCGCTTGATTCGAATTATCAAATACAGTTAAATTACCACACCAATATTGTCAAATTTTGCGCACCCTTATTTATGTTTGGTATTTTGTGCTGTCCTCATGACGAAATAAAGATACATATAAACTTTTGCTTAATCTTGTATACATACAGTTAAGCAACCGCAAGAAAGAACACTAGAGCATGTTCGATGATTACGCGCCCTAACAATGAAGCTATCATCTGCATCAATCCGTATCCTACCGTAACCCTAACGAAGCCGACCCGGCTATAACTGACAGATGGCGTTGTGAGCCGGAATGGCTGCGGCGGCTGCAAGCGAGATGCCGAACGAGTCTCCGAGACAGCCAGCGCCCATGCTGAACTCTTTGTGACGAGCATCCGACTGGAAAAAGAAACGACTTCATTAAAGACAACACCGATGCTGTAACCATTCCTTTAACCGATGCATATTTTGCATGAAATTTTGCATGCAACCATGTCAAGAAAATTACCATGTAAAATGTCCTTAACCAGTGGGTTTCATGCACACCATGCACGAAAAGTTAAGGAACAAGCCGTGCATGAAACCCAGTTAAGGAAATCGTTGTCATGACAATGGTCGTCCCTCCGCCTTAACACAGTTCATGTAAAATTCCATGTAAAATTTCATGTAAAATTTCATGCAAAATATGCAGCGTGTAAAGGAACGCTAAAACACATAATGTTTGCTGCATGTTATTTGGGCGATATAGCCTCTCACAATTTGAGTTGAGTGAAATTTTTTTTGCGTTTTTTACCCCATTATATATAGCTTAGAACTGCAGCTTTATTTTTGCGCACGTAATTTTCATGAGTTTGACCAATTAGCGAAATTTTCTTGTTTTTTAGTAGTCTAGGCAGGTATATATTACTCAGCTAGTCTAGCAGGGCCCGGCATGAAAAAATATCTGATGAAAATACGAGGGAAGAAATGAAGCATCGAATAATGCAGCTCATAACAAAGAAACAAAAATACACTGCAGCACAAAAGAACATTGCTGTCCATGTAACTACCACAATTAAACTTCAGTTCTTACTAAATATATTTACCTCCTCGGCTATGCAGTAGAACGTGTTGGCGTAGGCCGCGCCTCCCAGCAGACCCTCGAAGAGAATGATTGCGAACACGATCCAGATGCTTGTCATGTAACCGTAGAACACTTGTAGAAGCAGCAGCGCCAGATTGATGAACTGAATACACACGCAAACAGTCCAGTGAAAGACTGGCAGAAGTAGATGTTTTATTGCCCACTACACCACAGCGAGGATCCGTGGTGTAGTGGTTAAGGCGTCGGACTGCGAGTCCAGAGGGCCAGGGTTCAAGTCCCTGCGTCGGCAACTATAAACGTAAACTATGCGTTACAGGCTCTTCAGCAAGGCTGTTAAACACACAAATGTTGCTAACGGCTAACCCCGTGCCCAATATTATTTATTTAGTTAGCGTCAGGAAGGGCATTGAGCCATAAGAATTCAGTTTCAGCAGTCCTCATCTGGGCGCAAAGCATCCAACCCGTGTGAAAACACGAACATTATCATACTAGACGTTAAAAAAAGCGTCAGTTTTTAGTTACTATTCTATATTTTTGGCAACCTTGTGCACAGAGCACTGTACGAATTAAATTAAGTTAACACTACTAATTAACCCCCAGTCGGATATTTTAGTTAAAATGCACTTTGCGACTGCGACTTTGCGAGTTTGCAACTGTGAGACTTTGCTTAGCAAAGCATCCAATCCAGCCTCCTTGACACGCAGCGAGCCTCGACGTGTCTGTCTGACATGGCGCTATTTTTACACCTTTTTCATCCTTTTTCTTGTGTATAACGCAGCAAAACCAATCAGGCATTAATAAATAATCAAACCAACTAACTTGCAACTGTCGTACAGGAAAAAAAAGCCATTGACTATTTTCACCTGTAAGATGGGGAAGATGGCAACAGCACGGATGCGCACCACATTGACAGAGGACCTGGAGATGAAGACTCCGAGCTGATATATCACCTGATACCTGACACAACAGTTATAAGCATATAAAATATGGTGGTACTAATATCCTAAAACCTAAGAATCAAAATTGTAATTATCAGAATCATATTAAATTAAAAAGCTCTTTAATTAGTTTCATGAAAGACAATGGAACCAACTAAAAATTACAAAACTGGCATTGTTGCTCAATAATGAGTCAACATTAAACTTTTAACAAGATCAGCTTTACATACTTGCGGTATCACCATCGACAGAAACAGCGCATGATATCCACTTGACTCCACCACATAGTGTATATGCTAGTAATTGTTTGCGTTTCCCGAGAGACTAATAAAGTCCGACAGACGGAAGGAAAAGTGGAACTAACCAGCGGTACTGAGCCTGCACATCCAACCAGACGCCTTCAAAGTAGATTAGCTCCATCTGAGACAGCAAGGCTCTTCAACGCTAGAATTGCGACTTCGGAGTGTGAATAATACTTAATATTGATATCAGTAAAATAGCGCAATTTACAACTAATGTTTTTGTAGTTTCCGGTGACAGTGGAAAAGGTAAAATCATGCGCTACAGGCCCTTCAGCAAGGCTGTCAAACACACAAGTGTCGCTAGCTGATAGTCCCTACGACGCATTTGAATGAACGTCAAAAGCGAAAATAATAATAAAATTTATTATTGGACATTTTTTATTTTAACACTACATCACAGAACTTGTAAAATAATATGTGAATTCAAAAAATTTAAGAGTGAAACCTCAAACATCAGTATAGGCTCTCAAATTACTACACGTATCACTACTAGAAAAACTATATAACTATACAATCTTAGTATTACGATTTCAGAAGATCAAATAATCAATTATAATTAGGTTGATCAACCATCATGAACTAATAAAAAAAAAATCCTTCAGTATGTGAAAGATGAAAGAGAGCGGAGAATAACATTTTAGCATTGATCACCGTAAACAGCAAGTTTTTCTTAATGAAGATTAGATTTAAATGAAAAAAATATTCAACCGGGAAGAAGAAGAAGAAGAAAACTCACAAGGCCCTGATTGATGAAATATTCGGCGAAATAAACGAGCATGAGCGGAATCAGGAAACGCAGCAACCACTGGAACGCGCAAAACAATTGTAGATCAATAATTTTTATTTAATTAGATTAAGTTTTACGAGCTATATTAAGATTTTTGCTTCACACAAGTCACACATCAGGACACGATGTTTGTATTAACCACAGCAAACAATAGTGGTTGAATAAAAATAACTCAAGAAAAATAAATAAAGAAATGACCAAAATGCCAGCTTTGTGAAAAGAAAATCATCAAATTACTCTAATGATTATGTCATCGAATAGATACTGAAATGAACCCGATAATAAGCTATCGCTTAATGCTACAAAATAGAAGAGATATGATCCGACAAAACGCATGAAGTAGGTCTACAAAAGTATATAATGAATCATTATCATCAATTCTATTATTATTATTGAACTGATATGAACATAAAGATTTTAAAAAGTCATACATTTGACAATGACAGTCCGACAACTTCAAAATTATTCAATTTTTTCATACACATGCTTTAAATCGCAATTACCAAAATGCAAATAGGATTTGCTTAGTTCCACAGCTGTCTGGACTATGACCTGTGTATTAGACTGTGCCCAAACAATAGGCCTAGACGCTACTGTTACTACTGTTACGGTAAAACACACTACACCATAATACTGCTCAACAGGCTCTCGACACAACAGCAACAATAAGGTACGCACTCACCACAAACACTTTTAGCTTTTCAGATCTCGTCAATGCCTTGTCGCCTGCTAGATACACAGCAAAAATTGCAACACTACATGTATTTTATACCAGTGCTTCTCACACCATTTGGTGTCAGGGACTGGAAAAAGTATTTTCCGCTTTGCCTGGGACCACCAGTTTGAGAAGCACTGTCTTATACGGTACATTCAACACATCTAACAGTTAATACATTTTTATGTGGCAAACTATGGTATTTGACCATCAATGAGATAAGACAAGTTATTATTGAAATTATATTTGTTCCATCGTTATATACGTAAGCTCTCAAGTTCAATTTTAAAACAATTTTTCGCATCATTTTCGCAGCAAAGCCATTGGAACGTAAATTTATATTTCATTAAAATACAGGTCAAAACCAACAATCATTGCAGAAGAATAATGTTCATCTGCTAGACAGAATATTTCAGATTTAATCACATCTCGTCTCAAATCAGTTTGAATCTCTATATAACAATGTTTTATCGCATCACACAGATCCCCTTTAAATCTAAAACATACACATTATCTATTCGAGTCCACAAAATGAACAATATTCGATAGTTCCTCTATTGAGATCGAGGAGAGCACCTCACACTTATCAGAGTTAGGATCGAGCGGCGCTGTTTCATCATCCTCCACCCTCGAACGCTCCGCCAACTGTTCCTCTTCCGCCGTTGCACCGTGGTTCGTGCGCCGATGCATAGTTTCGTGCGCAGCATCATGCACGCGCTCATTTGCGCACGCAGCAGTGACGTCATCGTCAGGAATTAAATGTCGCGCCGACCACGCACAATACACCGACGCAGGCTTGGCGAGCAGCAGAAAGTAGCTGCACAAAAGCAAAATCAAACATCCGCGCTAATTTGCTCCTAGAAGGCTCCACTACCAATTCGCTTAAAGCATCCAAAAATGTAATAGATTCATCATTCAAGAGATCTATTACCTTCTTCAATAAACATGATGAATAATTAGTTTAAAATTAGACCTTAACGAAACTGACAAGAAAATTGAGATTCATACAAAATGCTTATGATCAAAAGTTAATTTCTGCTCATAGTTCACGCACCCCCAAATAAATAGGTTTTGTACAATCTATGTCTATCTCCATCACATGAAAAACTATCTACTTTCGCGTATTCCCATCGAAACTGAAATGTTAAATGGTCCACTAGAAAAGATATCAGATGCAGCTTTGAAAGGAAAAGGAAAGCAAAGGATCGGTCAACATGTATCCTCATCGTTGACGTTTTACGTCCACTTTTGCGTGCCAGCACAGGTTGGACGTTTCCCGCCCCACAACTCCTGATTCTTTGCCATCTCTGCATTGATGCCTTGACGTATGCACAACATAATTGCCAGGAACCCGTCACGTAGCGTAGCGTTAAGAAGACTCTATGCACTAAAAAGACTAAGAGTGGATTATATTGACGTACCTTGTTCCCACTTTTACCTTTACCTTAGATTACGAAACAATTTAACGGCAGCTCTTAACTGCCATTCGAAAAAAATCGCAATATATTAAAAAATTATATTGAAAAATTAATTTTTTTCTACATGAAATGACAATAATTTTAATTCAGTGTCAACATGAACTATTTTGCTCAAAGTCTTGCTAATTTAATGACGTCATCCATTGATATAAATGAACTAAGTTAAAAGGATATTTGAATGGCAGTTATGGGCTGGTGTTAAATTGTCTCCTAACTAAGGTAAAGGTAAAGGTGGGCACAAAGGAACAACTATAGAAGTCACTCTAAAACTTTGCTCGACTCACGTGCAGATCATGATGGCAGGAATGACAAGCATAATGAGGAGGCTGTGACTGGGGGTGACCCCTATGCGAGTCAGCCCGGCGTAGCTGATAGCGCCAAACAGCCCGGCCGCACCTGTCCCCGAACTGAATGTCGACACGACGTTCCTATAACGATTACATTTATCTATTTATTTATTTACAAGTAATCCCACACGTCAGTAGAAAATCATACTTCAAAATGCCATCACCATTCGCAAAATTAGGCTTGGCATAATTTCTTTTACAAATTTGCAATTTGCATAGACTAAAAACAATCATGCAATTGATATCAATCAGTTACTAATTTTACAGTATTTATTCAAATTGTGAGTTTAGTATGCAGGCTAAAATTGGCTGCAAATCGCAACCTTTTGTTTGATGACCGCGGTAGCCCGCACGTATTTGCCACCTATAGAAATCATGAATAGAAACTACTCCGTGTCGTAGGAATGATCACGCGCACGAATGACGACACACGCGATTCGATGCCAACTTTTATTGTTTCGAAACATTCTTGAAACCATTGCAGCCTTAATCATAACTACAATTAATTCACTACCCATTTTCTACAAAACGATCAATTAATATCGCCTTAAAAATAATTTCTTGACATAAAATGCTCAAATAATTGTATCTTATAAAGTAATTCTGATTTAATCAGCTCAAGCAATAATTTTTACAGAGTTAACTCGGCAGTTAACTTTTAGTTGTAGCAATTTGTTGGCAGGACTGACTTGTTGAAGTGTGCTGAGAGACCAAGGAGGACGACCTCACCCAATCCTGACCCAGCACTCGCGCATATCACCCCTGCACATGCAGCAAACGGACAACATACCCAATGGAAGACTGACCCAAAAAAAAACCCATTGTTAAAGGCGCATTGGCTAAATTATTATGGAAGCTATGTATCCATTAGCGGTATAGTTAGGGCGTAGTTGAGTGAGGTATCGTTTGGGTATGGTTAGGGTATGGTTGGGGTACAGTTACTTTTTTGTTATAACGATCAGTGAGTCTTTTGGTCAGTTGTCTGTTCAGTCAGTTCTCCAGGATTCTGAACAGGCAGGGGCGTTACTTAACAGCCAGTCCAAAGCTTCTCTGAATGTCAGGCTATGTCACAACCTAGAAATCCAAAGGATTAAAGTTTCAGAAACAATGAGAAAGGGTAGATCAGAGTTAAACAAATTGAAATAGTACAAGAATTAATAAGACACCAGTTGATTTGATTCTTGTTGGGCTCTTGGTTGGTACTGTGCAATTTGAACAGATTAGATTTCAAGATTAGTACCGGTAGCTCCTATTTGCATTTTAGCCACTCAACAATTTAGAATTCTGCAAGCTTTACTGACTGATTTTCATGGTGCATTAACAAATTGCATTTTTAAAACAATCAAGACAACAGTTTTAAATTTATATTTACAAGAAAATGATGAATTATTATCATTAGCGACTGATCATTCACTATCAAAGAATCAATATATATATATATAATGAATATATATATATAATGCCCCAAGAAAATTACGACAACCTAAATTGAGATGCAAGGAGCTAATAAAAACACATAATAAAAATTCATTTTCGCTATCTTTAATGACAGACGAATGGCATCTCTGCAGCGAATGAACTGACCAATCACGCTGAGCCATATGACGGACGACGCGCCGAAAGAGACCAATAGGAAACTTGCGACCGAGAGCAACGCCGTCAGACTTACCTTGAACCTGAATAAAACAGAACCATCACCTACCACGTTTCTACCAAAACACAAAAGAAATCACCAACATCCGTTGTACATCACGCGCAAACACGAAGTAGTTTAAAAACATATACAATTTACAAGCCTGTATTGCATTCTTGTCAAGTATTGTTACGAACCAAGGATTCGTTTGTTGTATCATATCACATAATAACAATACAATGATTCAATTTCTTACCATCTTCCAATCGCAAAGCACATTATGTTACGTAAAATAATTATCCGCACAGGCTATCTGAGAAATTTTATCCTCATTTAATAGACAAGTTTTTATGCAATTTATCATCAATTAATACATTGCATAACACCTAATAATAATTTATTTGAACAAAGTTTTTACGTACAAAAAACTACATCAGACATCAAAACTGTATTTTTTAAATGTTTAAAAGCGTGACCATCACAATATTTGTCAGTAATATACAGTGGACCTATTTACGGGAATGCACATAGCAGCAGGGCTTGATCTGCCAGCCGCCAAAAAAGAATTTTTTGAGCAGTTGGCGAATTTTTTCTCAATTTGGCGAAAGCCCTTGGCGAATTTTTTATTCACCCTTCGTTCTCAGAAGCTCAATTACTGGCTCTATTGTGATGAACAGAGCGATAAATTAGATATATTCAAGTGCGCCCGAAAGGAACAAATGTGTAACAACTTCAATGGCGAAAACAATAATTGCCTGGCAAAAAACAAAATGTCTTTTGGTCAATATTTGATTAAAAAAATTCAAGACCCACATCGGGTCCCTGCCATCGGGTGCTACTGACGGCTCTAAAATGGCGGTCCTCGGGGTGGAGCTACAGTGTCAAGGATACTCATTAATTGAGGCCAGTGGGTCAAGGCTTGGACCGCAGGACCAAGGTTGTGCGCAATTTGAATGCAGGCCCATGTAGGTTACTGGGTTAACTTGGTTTGGTTGACAGGGACACGACCTCAGTCTACCCAATCACAAGCTATTTCTAATCTACTTCCACATGCAACATCGCCCTCATTGGTCCTGCGATTCTGAAATCAATATGCACAGTCCTTCATATTTAATGTCAATGGTCCCTGCATGGCAGTATTGAACAGTAATAACACACAATGAAACAGGACTATCTAACTAACAAAAACAACAAATTATTTGATTCAATAAGCTGTCGATCCGGCGAGCCAACCAGTAGGGCAGCAGGAAGATGTAGAAGGGAGTGGAGAGCTTGACTAGTAGAGCAGGCAGTATGTCTGCCAGGAGTATCGCCTGTACGCGCGACAAAGCCAAATGCTCCAACAACAATTTTTCAAAAGCCTATTGTGAAAAATTGATACTGGATATTAATCCTACCTACTTTGCTGAAGCTTAGAGTCGTGATAGTCAATCATAATGAGGGTAATATCATTGAGCATAAATTCCAAAAATAGTGGCTTTAGTAGATAGGGTACCATCAACTAATATATTGCAATCCGGGCATTCAGTTACACTAGTTTGAAAAAGATAGAGCTACTCGACCAAATCAAAATTATAAACCAATCAAAACGAGAAGCGAAAATTTAACGACTTACGCCCGTTCCGATATCGTTGCAGTGTTCGATCAAATGGCCGGAACGATTCACCAAAGTAGAGTTCTACACAAAACATACTGGCATCAATAAATATACCGGCATCGACTGAAGGCGAAACAAAGCCTCCACGCCGCTACTACATTTACAAGGACATTAGTTAAAGGGCATTGAAAGAACTCCCAACGAATGTCAATATACTTAAGGCCGGTTGCTAGACTTCGATTTGAAGTGCGATTTTATTTTGTAGTCCGAATTAACCAATGAAAATATATGAAAGAATTGTATCGAATAATCTGATTGATTAATTCGGACTACAAAATAAAATCACACTTCAAATCGAAGTCTAGCAACCGGTCTTTAGTAGGCCTAATAGTCAAAAATGAACGTGTTTTCACCAGTAGATGATAAATACGATTGATTTATATATCAGCTGACCAATGGTGGCAGTTCTGTCCCTGCTGCCCCCATTGGGCGGGAAGAAGCGTTGTGGCCCAGGGGTCTAGTCGCTGGTTGCGGATTACGAGTGCTGCAATTGTCCATTCTAATCCCGTCGGTGGCAAAAATCTGGAGTCACTTCGTGCACCCTTTGGCAAGGGTGGTTTAAATTCGTCAGCCACAAGTGTTCCTATGGCGCCCACCAGTCAAAGGTGGAACCACCACCAGCGACCATCAGTTGATGCAATGGGGCATCACCTTTTCCCCGCAAGGGGCTCCCCGGCAAGGGGTTATAACAACATCAACTGACATTGCGCTAAACAGTAATCCGCTTCAAAACAGTCCAAACAATTGTTGACGTCTTTGATCGCCTATCAATGGGGCAGCGAATGCACAGCATATAGCATTTGTATACTTTCTAAAATTCAAATACACTTAAACGCGATCAATATCAAATATGTATGTCACGTTAATAGAAATACAAGCATGTAAATATAAATGCACTTGCGGTATCAGGAGAAAGCAGGTCGTGGGCTGCGGACAACATGACGACGTAACCAAAGTTGTTAGTCAGGCCTAGTAACCTGAACACATACAAGATGTCAGCACTTAGCCAATCCTGGATACAAATGCTTATGAATACACGCAAGTCATATCCATCCGCGAAAATCCATTTTTCAACTAATTCTTCATTCAATATATCCAAAATCATTCGATAGTAAAAAAAAAAAACATTTTTTATATAAATGCTATACGAATGTGAATCTGCTACAACAGAAGACAGATGGGAGAGAAACTGCCATGTATAACAAAACTACTAACCACCTTTTTTGCCAATTCTGTTAATGTTCATGTTTTCACACAGGTTTAGACGTTGCGCCCTGATGAGGACTGTAGGAGCTGGGCTTTCCGGCCACATGCCTTTCTTAGGAAACCAAATAAATAATTATATGCCATGGGGTTAGCAGCTAGCGACACTCGCTGTCGCTAGCTGCTAGTGACTAAAATCAATCGAAATAAAGGAATTTAGTGCAAAATTTTGTAGTGTAAAAGTGGTCGTATCGATACGCTAAATTACCGAAAGATACGGTTAAGTCGTGGAAACTTAAAAGCCAATTGCTACCAGTTTACGACCCCCACATTTATCGTGTACCTAAACTAATCAAAAATTATACGTGAGTGCACGTATTCAATAATATTCATCATCCAAGTCTTGAAATATGAATATCATACAGAGTATGGCATAAAAAAACAATCCCCTAGCGAATTCGCGATAACTCCGCCAAAAGTAAATATATTTACTTAAAATTTTCAGAGATTGTAGCTAAGATAATTAGACACAAGTTCTGAAAATTTCACCTGGAAATCTGCTTGTATGCAAAAGTTATGAAACTTTTACCAAAAAAAGTTTTAAAATCGTTTCAACTAACACAGTGA
>JAQIWG010007938.1:0-11864 GCA_034695025.1 Chamaedrilus cognettii | reverse complement strand
CAAAGATGATCTGTGCTCAAAGATGATCTGTGCTCAAAGATGATCTGTGCTCAAAGCATGCAATTCAAAATCGAAAACTATAAGTAGCCGTACCTAGTATACACACCTCCATTATTCGTATACTAAGTTCCCAGCTAACGATAACCACTGGGCCTATCTGCAAATTCAATGGTTATTGCCCTGAAAAACCCTCAATAAAGAGCCCTTGTTGTCCAATTATTTGTCCGATCTTAGCCCGACTAGCTAACCTACACTATAGATGCGAGTGCGCTCAGCACGAGAGTATAGCCTACCTGTACTTGTGTGGCATGTATTTGGTGCACGGGTCATTAATTAATCCGTGCGACTGCTGGAGTATAAGCAGTAGCCGTACCAACTCGTGGACTTCTATTCAATATACAACTTTGGTGCTAGAAGATCTACTGTAGCCTTAAACTTGAGCACCAATAGCTACCAATGGCAATCACTGGCTATCACTTTCCTGCGGCAGATTATGTTCGCTGTATAGCCTACGCCCAGTAGATGCCACAATCAGATATTAGACTATAGACAACTCGACATCGTACCCGTCGAAGATTTACCAGTTTGTCAAAAAAACTCGAATTAAAACAGCTATGGATATAAAGTCACGCAGGCTTATTTAGTTTCTGTGATCAGCCGCTCGAGGCGATGCCTTTAACTAAGCTGACATTTCGGGCGTTAACCTCAATTTCTGGACCGCTGATCACAATTATTATTCTACATCAAGCCGGTAGGTCTAAAATATTTCAATTCAAGGAGATAAACTCACAAAACTAATCGATTATGGACGAGATTTTTAGATGGTAACTTGATGTACAGTGCCTGGAATGAAGTTATCGTACAGTAAGAGCGTAAGAAAATCTACTCCTTCATTTAGGCTAACTTCACGCTAAACGCAATCAGTTCCTATTTAGATTGAAGATAATTTAGACAATTTGGGTGGAAATTGGCCCCCTAAAATTGATTTACTAAGCGCTTCAATATGCCTTTTTCGATAAATTACTGCGTTAAAGTGAACGCATTTTCTCCCAAGCATGGCGTTGTTTTTATCTTCAGGAACGGCGGGGGCCTGCACTTCTTTTTTGCTGGCGCCGTGTGGATTAGTCGTGCAGAGTGCCGTAACGGACGCTGACCAGCTGATCGCAAACCCGTTCAGTTTGTTCCAAGGAGGAGGCTTGTCGAACCAGATTTGCACGTAAGTAACTAAGCAAGGACTGCTAAGGAGTGAAGGTGAAGCGCGTATGGCCTTTCTCTTATGTTGCTCTAAACATTTCACTTTGCTCCAAGAAGCACACGCGTCGAGAAAGAATCAAAAAGAAAGAGAAGGAAGAGTAGAAAATGGACTATCATATTGAGGGATTTTAGCAAAGATATAGAGCGTTTTTCTTACAGCTCTCTGTAGACTACTGTCAATCAAATGCACTGCCTTTAAGGCTCTAACCCTTGTATTTTGGGGCTCGGCAAATTGATTGGAATAGTAATCCTTGGCCTTAGCCTCCCAGTCGGCGCTCATTGAACTCTGGTAATGAACTGCTTGCAGGGATGTTGCCAGCATGACCAACTGTCTCACGACAGCTGGGTGTTCGATTACCGATCCAACAGTGTTCAGCTTCTTACAACAAAAGTCTGGCCTACCCTCAATTGACCTCTACCGGCTCATCGGATTCTACGACGGGGCTTCCTATCTATGCGGCCAAGGTTTACAAAGTAGGCATGCGATCGCTTTCGTTTATCTTAGGAGGTTTTTATGAAACAAACGCAGCTTCCTGTCAGCACAATGCGTGAAATCGTGTATGACTACGTAATACTTGATGTCGTGCAGCTCGTAGCAAATCGATACGAAATAAAAATTCACTGAGCTATCGCGAATTCGCTGGCGATAATTTTATTTATTCATTCTGTTGTTTTAGTGAATTTTCTAGTGGGAGTACTTGGACTTCCTGGCATGTGCAAAGGTTAGCCGCTCATTTGGCTTTGCGCGCCATTGTAACCAATTGGAGCACACTACCTCTCTTAATAGTTATGCTCATTCAGTTTTGCCGCGCCAATCATTTGTAACACAATATCTCTCGCACCATTCCACTCTTATACATTACCCTTGTTTCCTTTGGTTTACCCCCTGCAGGCTGGAAACAAGGAATTGACTTGCAGCCCAGAGCTCCCCGGGCGAGTCGTAAAAGGCGACTAAGGAAGGGGGAGCGGTTCTGTGCCGGCTCTCTTGCACAGAACCGGACTGTATATTATATATTATAGTCTTCGTGCTACACACGGTTCCTAAACTACAAAAAACAGAAAAACCTAGTTTCTTTCAGATTTTAAAACGATTTTTTTGTGTGTATGTATATTTATTTTCTGCCGAACGTACAGACTGAAAAATCATACCCCGCAATCCCTGGCCTTTTTTCTACCCCTTCGTCTTGGGTTCTCGTCAGTGAAATTGACGGAAGTCCGGATCAACAAAATTTTCTGTTGCTACACCTCGATTTGAAGTGCGAATTAGCAATCTGCGAATTAATTTTTTAAATGGCACATTTCTGCGATTTAACGGCCAAAACATCAGAAAGTCAGTTGCCTTTCAAGATTCACGAAATTATTGAACATTCACCACTATTGACACGTACTAACACGATTAGGGCCTTCCGGAACGCTAATGAAGACCAGTGTTCAGCGATATTTGTGTTCATTTGCTAAATCGCACTTAAACCTAGGAAAATGATCGAGCAACCGAAAAATTTCAAACTGCAGTTTAGCTCAAACCGCAGTTTGAGTAATGTGTCATTTAGCATATTTTTAAATCGAAGTCTAGCAACTGGCCGTAAACTCGTTATTATGATTATTTTTTGTGCTTCTTACTGACGCAGCTTATGTTGAATACATCACTTCGTGCTATGCCAATGATACCATCTTCAACGATTTAGTTCAGTGCATCGATGTGTGGAATGCGCAGGACGACGCGCATAGGTATCAGTGCAGGTCAGTGACTTCCGTTCATTTGGTTTTATACTCGTATTTGACTAGTGCCAGCACCCGTGAAGAAGATCACGGGTTTTGAGTTCGGAATGACTCCAACCAGTTCTATTTCTTTGATAAAAATTTGCACATTATCCCCTTGTAACGACATATATTATTCTCGCTGTGAGCCACTCTAATGCGGGTCTATTCGTCGGTAGGCAAGGCATCAATTCGCTAAATCTAGTTCTGACTCGATTACGAGTCTCTCTATTGCACAATGTAACAAAAAGTACGATGATATGTATTTGTAGTCAAGCGATGAACTTCATGCGGTCTTTAGCTTTGTTTTTATTGCGCCTTGTAGCCCATCGTCTCATGCGCGGAAAGACTTTACTATTGCAACACGTAGCGCATCGACATTTCATTTCCATGCAAAAACGAGTGCTGTTTATCTGAACTTAAAATAGGCCCCTCTGACATGAATTGGGCAGAGTCCGGGCAACGTGAGCGCGGTCAGAGTGTTTTTCATTCCACCCCTAATGCTCTGGTTATGAACAACATCTCACTGTCATTATCTAACTCGGTCCAGGTACTGTCGCGTTTGTAGTAAAATAATAGTTGATTTGGATTGTCTTAGGGACATACAGACGTTGGCCCGATGCCTGGCGTGCGCTACGAGCCCGTGTGGTCAGCCTCCATCAGAATTCGTAAAAAACGCGTTTGAACTATTCTACCAGCACTATTACACCTACGCTGCACAGCCGCCCTGCACTATAGGTAGCTTATCACGATTTGCATATATCGAGGATTTAGCGCTAAAGGTGCATATCTGCAGCGATGGTAAAAAAGATATGGGATTTTTAAAGTTTGGACTTGAACTATAAATCATCATGTCTGTGTCAGTCACAACGGCGAATTACAAAGTTTTAATGCAGATAAGAAGAGTTGATTTCCATTACAATTGCATTTGAATAACATTTCCTGCGCTTCATAAACAAGCTGTAAACACGGAGAGGGTTAACTTTTGCTGCTTTTGTGCGCTTCTAGCTCCCGATTCTGCATGATGCGCACCTTTGGCTGTCAAATTTGTCGTTCACTGTGGCCGCTTAAGTCGCTTGTGCACTTATAGCAGCCGACTTGCCGTCAACTTATGCTTGCGCCCTTCACGCACTAACTTGTAATAAAGTCTCTTACGCACTTCTAGCAGCCAATAATTATAGTCCACCGTAACCCTATTAGTAGGGCATTAGCATACTAGACTTAAATCGAGTTGAGCCTCGGCAAGCATCGGATTGTAATAGTCTTTGTTACTATAGCCTATACGCGGCACTTACACTACATGTACAGCCCCAGCCCCCTCCCTCCATACTAACAAACTATTTACTAAACTATAAGCCTAAACACTAATGATTCTAAATAGTATACTATGTCAAAAGAATTGTCATTCATAGACGTTAGGCTCATTACAATTGCATTGTTATGTCTATGTGCCCCTAGATTAATTTTTGAGGGAAGTTAAATTGTGGGCCCTAATGGCCTCTACTGTTAATGTTGAGCTCTTAAGTGGCCAGTGTGGTTGTTATTTTGTCAAGTTTATTACTGTTACCGGTGGCAATATAGGCTAATTATTATTGGACACTGTTTTCACTTGCTGCACGCTGAGAAATTAGCATTTGGTGAGGTCTGCAACGACCCAGTTAATTGCGACCGACTGGGTGTGACAATTCTATTCTTTTAATACAAACGAAAAAGTGTAGCAAACCAACATAATATAAATAAAGAAATAATCAAGAAAAGCAAATGGATATGCAATCACCATGCCGTTGCATGTTTGTACATAGAACGTCAATTACAGCAGGCCTACGTGTATACTGACTCGTGTCTTGTTAGTCTAACGTTGTTTATGCACCTTTAGCGCTAGAACGAATTGTATACCTGTATGTTGGTTTATGCACTTCCAGCAGTAGAACCGTTTGTATAAGTGCGTTTGTGCACTTTTAGTTTTAGAGAACATTGCAAATAGCCCAAAAATTACAACCAATAGTATCTTTTTTCCTTTACGTTAATATATGAAGCTCTGTAATTAGGCAGTATAATAAAGTCCATCGTAATACAACTTTGAGCTATTTCAGGTCCAAACTGATAAAATGTGCTTTTTTGCACTTTTAGTACTAAACCATCGCTATGATGCATCGTTATGTAAAGTGGCCATTACAGCGAGACTGCAGCCAGGGCTCAAACGAGAGTCGAAAGGATTGGCTCGCTGGCCTACAGACGTCGACTCGGAATAATCACGTGATATGTCACGTGACGAATAGCACTCCTCCCATTGGTAGGAGTCTGTCCGTATCTATTCGCCGTAGCTTTAAATGGGCCATGGATTACTGCTCATATAGCACGTCTTAGATCTAATAAAGGTTTTCTTTATTACTATAGGCAGGGATAAGAGGAGTATTACTCCAAAAATGACGTTTTTTAAACTCGATACTCCGATTTAGAAATGGGTAGGAGTAGCATTACTCATAAAAATGGACGACGGTGGAGTAGGCCAACTGTAGGCCTACTCCTTTTTTGAAACGCATAGGAGTGCACCACTACTCCTGCTTTATACGCAGCAGACGTAACGCTACTCCTATTTTGTAAGGGCTAAACTGAACTCTGACTATAGGCTATACACATTTTAAACCAAAATTGGTCCTTTTTACTATTACTCGATTTATATTGGCGATAGCTAGCAGGTGTCTCCCCCGGGCACTGTGGGTACGTCTGTATTTATGCGAATTCGCATAGCAATTTGCGAATCAACTTAACCCGTAGGTTTTTGCGAATCAACCACAATTTTGGTTTGCAACGTTTGCATTAGTTGCAAACACGCACTCATGAAAGAGAGCAGAATGCGAACTGCGTGCATTCTGCTACAAGTACAACTGTCCGTTTTTGGGACTACTATGCCCCTTGCTGTCGGCGCCTCAAAGCGTCCATACATCAAACGCCTGCATGCACATCGTCCGTTGATCCAGACCATGTCTCTCTCAACGCATCACTAGCATCGGTCACTGCCCTAACACAGGTGTTAATAGCAGAAAGCGATGTCAGACTCTGTTCTTTGGACGCCCAGAGTCGGAGTTGCTCAGAGTGCGTCCGTAAAGTGAATGTGATGTGGAGTTTCCATTAGGAGGTTTATGTGACCGCTGTATAACATCACTTGCAGTGATTTTTCCAGAACCCCCCTCAATGGGGGGGAAAATCCCCCCAAGTACGAATGGACACCCCCGAAACCCCCCTCAAACCGCAAAGCATTTGAAGCACGCCTTCTTTCGAACACCCCCCCCCTCCCCAACATTTAGAAACACCCCCCCAAACACAAAATCTTGCGAAAACAACTGATCACTTGGTCTAAATTTAGCTAAATCCGACACACTCACGGCCGCGCAGAAGGTTCTTCACCTGCCTCCAAATTATCGTACGTACGATAATTGTACGGTAATATCGTACACCCGTTATCGTACATCGTACAAACGCCATTTTTGAGCTCAAATCATGGCATAATTTTCGTACTATCGTAATTTGGCTGTGGCCGAGCCCACTGTAAGCTGCGCCCAGCATAAACTTACGCTTTCGTCATCAACATGTCAGCATAATGGCTCGAAAGCAACCAAAGATAAGGTTAGAAATAATTATCAAGAAAACCCCTAAAATTGTGGATTCGTACAACATATTTCTACTACACGTATGTATCGACTGCCATCGAGTAAGCCTGCATATGTACATCGTGTGCCTATATCTAGGCCTTACATCGAGGCACGCACGTCGACACATCCGACATCAGCTAATTATAATTCACTCCTCCTCCCTCGCTGCGAGCTTGACAGCGATGATTGACTCGTTAATGATTCAGGTTCACCGCAAGGCTTCCTCATTACTCCACCAAGAACTGTTTGTCGCAGTTCTACGAGCGCGGGATTTGAGACCCTGCGACACACAATCCTACAGACACGCCGTTGTCTAGGCATTGACAGTTTTCCAACGGAATGTTCACTAGTTTTAACCAGGGCCCCTGTTAAGTTTCTTTTTCTGGCGCCCAGACTCCAGGGCCCAGGTGTTCAGCTCTCTGCTACCGCCAAGGTCTTCATATTATGGTATCGCCGTTATGAGAGTATACTAACATACCATACCTGTCTTTTGTAGACTGTACAATAAACAAAAAAAACGATTTTGTGTGTGTGTGTGTGTTAGGGATCGTGTGTAGCACAAAGACTATACAGTCCGGTTCTGTGCAAGGGAGCCCGCACAGAACCGCTCCCCTTCTTTTGTCGCCTTTTACGACTCGCCCGGATAGATCTGGGCTGCAAGCCAATTCTTTTTTCCCCGGCCTGCATGGGGTACAAATCAAAGGAGGCCACAGAGTACAAATGCTTCCACAATGTAAGAAAATCAAATTTTGACAAGCATTAGAAGAAGACGAAACGGTAAGCCTACTGTACGAACGCAACACAACAAGTTTAATAATATAAATATCTACTGTTTCACATTAGAAAACGTTAAAAAAATTATATTTTATGGCAACTAAATGACCAAAATGCTGTAAAACAATACATTCTAGCGTGCATGTAATCGTGACTAATTTCACTAATCGGCAAAACTCGCCAAAATAACATGCGCCAAATTAAAATCGCATAAATTATTTATAATGGGCAGTCCCTAAAACGCGAAAATTAAGCACAGCTAAATTTCATAGAGCCAAAACCGCTTAAAAACATGCAGCAGAAAGTGCCTGTTTACAGTATTTAATTCATTAAAGCGTAGCCGAGACCATTGATATCCGGTGTCTGCATAGTGACGACGAGGGTTCGATTTTTGGAACGCGTGGCGCCGGGGAAACGATTCTTGGCGTCTCGGAGTCAAATCACAGCGTCATAGACGTAACGCGGCGCCAGTTAACTGTAGCACTGGTTTTAAACCACGGTCGTAAGAAATTTCAGAGAACACGAAAGGTGCACCACGTGATGCGTGGTGAGCACGCACCCAGTTTTTTTGCCATAGGCTATCTTTAAAATTATATTTCATATAAGCTAGCGATTCGTTCATGCAACAACTCCCGGAAAAACACACATGCAAACTGCTGCACACAGTACACGTCTGATACAGTCTACAGATCATACTCATCCGCGCCTAAGCAGGATTATTGAAATGCATTCACATGAATATAGGCCTGCAGCTTATATTTGAGTAACAGGACAGTTTGCAGTGTCCGCAAAAAACTCACCAAAATTTCAGCCTCGCGAGCAGATTCGATGTTCGCCTCCCGGATTTGTGCAACGATATTCCATAGCGCATATTCAATAACGCATCGCTATCATCCGCTGCTGCCCGCGTTGCTCCGTGACACCAGCATGCTTCACCGTACTATAGCCTAGAACCGACGTTAATTTATAGGCCCCTACAACTAGTGCTTGATATTTTGTCACTTCCGTCAAATTGAAGTAGGCTCCGTCACCGTCACAAATAATCCTCATCCGCTAGGATGTAGCGCAGCAATGAAATTTAAGTTTATTACATTATAAAGTCAAATTAGGCGATTTAAACTTTTATTTATTTATTTTTTTCTGCGTTCCAAATAAGAATTATTACAAAATTGACACTATGTACAGAGAAAAAATTTGACAGTCCAAAGACAATGGTCCAAAATCCTGGAGTCCAAAAACCGACAGCAATCCTTAGTATTTTGAAGCCTAAATTCGACATCACTGCAACACCTAAAAAAGACCGCCAAGAAAAGAACAACACATTTAAACTTAAAACTACAGTATAGTGTCCAACTAAAGATAAACTTAAATTATTGTGTCCAACTACTAATAACCCAAATAAGCTTTAAACTATAATGTGCAACGGTAGGTACGACTATACCCTACCGGGTATTCTCCGATTCGCTCTAAAATTTATACGGCACCAAATAATTCAAATTTCGGCCAAAATAGGAAATAGTTAGGCATTAATTCGACGCTCATTTGAAGCAATTTTCAAATTTTTTACCGGAACCGGACGTTGTGCAGACGTTGGCGTTGAACAACAAGCTAGCGCTATTAACCTATGCTATTAACCAATATTCTTATTTTTATTTATTTTTCTCTGTAGATCAGTGCCTAAATATTTTTTATTTTCTGCGTCATCATCGCGGGCCACTAAAAAGCCCCTCGCGGGCCAAATCTTGGGAACGGGAAGCCTATTGAATAGCACTGATGTAAGGTCATGAAAGGCTCCGGAGTCGTCCTGATCCACTTGATGGCGCCACAAAAATTGGTAGGCCTGCATGATCTTTTTTCGTGTATTCACTGTTTCTGTTCTTGAGCGTCTTCAGTAATCTATTTATTTTTAAAAGCGGCTACAAGGGTGTATACCCTGGGCACTATAACACGCCCACCCTTGCGGAACAGTTACAATACAAGGGATAGTTTACCATAGTTTACCATCCACCGCCAGTCCTCCCCCACTTGTGCTGACGGTTCAACAGGAGTAAAAGCAGCACTGCTTATTTCAATTCCCTGATCTGCTTCAAGTAGAAGCAAGCCATAAAGCTTGCCTTTGAAGGCATTGGCACTTTCAGCGAAATAACACTTCCAGGGAGCTTATTCCATTCATCGACAACTCGATTTCCAAAACTAAATTTTCCTGTGTTTAATCTGAATCTCTTCTTTTAAAATGCACACGAATTTCTCCTTGTTCCACATGCACTGCCCTCAACAGCCTCTCTCCTTTCGAATAAAAACTTCTCCTTTAGTCCTTCTAATTTATTGACTATTTATTGACTACACTTCCGGTAAATCTGCCCTTAACCTTCTTAAGTAGAATAACGACAGTTACAGCTACAAGGGATCCTCACCCAGAAAATCACGCGTGATTGAATCTGGGTCGCGTTGGGGTCAAATAAATATGTTACAGTAGCTTTAGGGTTAGGGCTATCTTATGGTTAGCCATAGTCAAGTTTGATATTATATGTAAAGTGGGCGTGATAAGTGCAGGGGTGTGACACTCCTGTCAGACGCCTGCACGCGCAGCGGCATTTTAAAATAATTTTTGTTTAATAAATAAAAAAATTAAGTCAATAAAATTAAGTAAAAGCAGGTTGATAGACGCAGTAGGCAGCAGGTCACTGGTTAGACTATAGAGATTAGGCTAAGCTGTAGATTTTACAAGGGTAAAATGTGCAAATAATGAACTGCCGCTGTCAGAAGAGCCCGCCCCCCATCTAGCAGGTAAATTAGTGCATTGCTGTAACAGTTACAGAGCGGGTCTTTTAATTTTCACTTCAAAATTGGATTGGAAAAACGGATTGGAAACCCAATCCTGAAAACCAATGACCTGAAACCCAATTTGGGTTTCTTTCAAACCTCCCCCCGCACCCTCCCCCGTCTGAGCCCTCGCCCCCCCCCCTGTGGTGGAAGGTTGGAACCGCTACTGTCTATACGTCATCCATTAATTCATGGCCTGACTCACTGTGCGTGCAAACAACGTACATTCATTGCGCTTCTCATTTTTCTCCGCACGCCTTAATTCACTTTTCCATCCCCACACCCCAGCCTCCCCCTCGCCCTAGCAACCCCCCTTTCCGTTTCCGCTCCCTTCCCCACTCAGCTTGAGTTTATTCATCTCAGTAAGCTACCGTGCAGTGCTTTAGAGTATAGTCTAGCCTGCTAGGCCTATCTGCATGTACCAGCGCCTTTCTAGAACTCGGGAGCGAGGCTACGGTACGCTGCTAACCGTGCGCGGCAGAGACGCGCGAAGAATTTTCATTTGGAGGGGGGGGGGGGGAGAGACGAAAGGCGATTTTGTTTACAGAAAAAAAAAACCTGAGAGGGGGCGAGGACGGAATTCTTTTTGGATGAGGTGTACGCCCTATAGGCCTAACCTTCTTTAATTTAATTAATTTAGATGTTGTATTAAATGCGTTCGACCTAATTTGTGCAACCAGCGCACAAAACTTTACATATTTTAGCAATTTGTTTAATAATTGTTACTGCATTCAGTCAGATTATTTTGTGTTTCATGTATCTGTTTTTTTTCCTTATTATCTTTCTTACGTGGTAGGCTATATTATGTATTTTTTTATTTATGAGGCAATCAATAAATTGTCATTAATTTGCTGCAAGGGGGGTTAGGCATGGGCATGTTGCCTGTACAGGGATGTATTCTCTTTATGCTTAGCCAGGTAACTTGACACTCTGTGCATTTATTTCTTGTATGTGCTTATCTACTGAAGTTACAAAATGTAAATTAAGAAAAACAAAAACAAATTTGATGATATACATCAATAGAAAACTGTCTTTTCCTTTGAACGCGAGCGGTGACCTATATACAGGCCTATACTTAGCTCATTTCCTGTCAGTAGGCTGATAGACTAAATAGCCATGAAAATTAAGAAAACAACACTGCTTTATGGAGGGGGGCGATCCCGTGCCCGCATCCCCCTCGATCACCCCTGTTTACGTCGATCATGCTGATCCGAGTCCGCTGGCCCTGCAACAGCGCGCGGGTAACAATTATCGTATAGCCGCTCTGCTGCGTGAGAATCGGAGTGAGCAAAAGGGCGCCCTGAGTGTGCTTCCTTGTGTAACTGTGGGCAGCCTCTTCTTTAAGGCGTAATTCGTGGGCGTAGGGTGGATCTTCAATTTTAGTTTTAAGGGGCAGTTAATGATTCATAGGGGTAATTTCCACTTTAAATGTATCGCGTTAGAAAACTGTCTGAGAGGCCCTCTTATCGGTATGAGGGGAGGGGGGGTATTGTTGGGGGGGGGGGGTATTATTTAGATCTACGGGTGGGTCAAAAAAGACCACCCCCTTGAGTTTTTCTCGTATGACCATTTACAGGATTGCAATGGAAAAATTGTGCACAG